>JBBPSC010000531.1:0-16792 GCA_038093395.1 Baorangia bicolor
TCGTGCAATTGCTGCTTAGTCAGCATGGACACTCAACTCTTCACACGGATCTAAGATCCCCTTATACTGTCACGGAGTTCACATATTCACTTCATCTCCGTGCCGGCTATTATTACATCATGCTTCTCTTCCATTTTGATCTAACATGCACATCACACGTTTTATGCTTCTCTTCTCTTCCATTCTGCCACACAGTGTGTTGGCCTCATGCTATGCTTCTATACTTCCATTCCATTCCCATACATGCGGACAAGGCATTGCAATCGTAGATTAGACGTACACAGGTGTACACACTCCATGTAGTATATAAGGTCCCAATGCAATGCCAGAGAACTCCAGTCTAGTTCTTCTGGTCTTTTCCCCTCAAAGGGTCCCAGTAGTAGTACTCCTCTTCACCTTCCTAGTCTTAGCCTTTCTAGTGCAACCTTTGAGCTTCAAGCTTTGAGGGTTGTTTCATAAAGAGATAGAACTCGCTGTATATGTGTAAAACCATTCTCAACAAAAACTACATACCTATCCGTCACTGCACACATATACGAATCCGTTACTACCTACGTTCCCATTCTCGTTGTCATTTACGACGATTCATCTGTAACCAAAAAATCCCCGTTAAAACTTCTATCATCACGGGTTCATGTCAATCTACGCTAGAGGAGGACCACTCCCTTCCTCTCGAGCCACTTCCCATGCGCCTTCGCCAAGTCCAACCGTTAGAGCCCTTGAGGAGGCAGCGCAGCTTGCCCAAGTATCCTCAGCCTTTGCGGCAATGGACACAGCAGAAGACATTACCATCGGACAGGACCCTCAGATCCCCGATTTCTTCAATACCCGTACCCCAAGTCGTCCAGCCCCCGTCACCTGTATTTCATATGCGGCCCTGTTTGCAGCATGGAGGGCTGCATATGACGAAAACCCAGATCTTGCAGGACCCATGCCCACCCCTCCATCCTCTAACACACATACCTCGCGTCCACTCCCGCAGATGCCGAGAGGTCCCCGAAGACTGTAACAAGCCCCTTCCCCTGTGTCCTCACTTTATGGCCTCCCCAACCAGACCGCGGCCAGACTGGCCGAACTTCCGTTCCCAACAGGGAAATCACTCTGCACAAAGCCTGACGTCTTTGATGGAGACAAGGCAAAATTTGTGCAGTGGTGGAGGACCCTCAACCAATACTTCACTGGGTTTCCAATGCCGGTCCTGGACAGGTACAAAATGATAGCAGCATTATCATGCATGCGTGGAGAAAACCCTGCTGGTCAGTTTTCAGACTTAGCAGACGATAATAAATATGTTGACATCCATACTTGGGCAACATTTGAAGATAAAATAAAGCAGACCTTCCAACCAGCTGTTACGGGTCTACATTTTTCACCCTTCACATATGCACTTTTCTGATCTTATCTTATCTTATCGCGTCACGTGATCCACAAGGATCTAATCATCTATCTTATCGTGAACGCTCTACTTACATGTTTCAAGGACTTAGTCATTTTCGTGCAAAGCTGCTTAGTCAGCAGGACACTCTTCACATGGATCTAAGATCCCCTTACACTGTCACGGAGTTCACCTTTTCACTTCATCTCCATGCCGGCTATTATTACGTATGCTTCTCTTCCATTTGATGTGCATGCGCATCACACATGTCATGCTTCTCTTCTCTTCCATTCTGCCACACTGCGTGTTGGCCTTATGTTATGCTTCCATGCTTCCATTCCATTCCCATACATGCGGACAATGCATTGCAATTGTAGATACAGCGTATACATGGACAAATACCTGTTGTAGTATATAAACCTCGAATGCAACGCCAGAGAACTCCAGTCTAGTTCTTCTGGTCTTTTCCTCTCAAAGAGGTCCCAGTCGTAGTACTCCTCATTTCCTCTCATCCCTTAAAGTCTTAGCCTTTCTCTGTGCAACCTTTGAGCTTCACGCTTTGAGAGTTGTTTCACCAGCTGCCCTGGCAAGGCAGGCAGAGGTGAAGCTTTTCAAACTAAGGCAAAAGAAGGAGCAAAGCGTGGAGGACTTTTTTGTTACCATGTTTACTCTTGCAAACGAAGCCAAGTTTGATATGCATTTGGGAGGACGAATCCTCATTAACATTGTTCGGAAAGGGATCGACAACAATGTCGTTGAATATGTAGAACGACAATCGCTGGGGTTAGTCAGCACCTCCAATATCTGCACATGGAAGAAGGTGTTGATTGAAGTGGACCAAATCCTGAAAGAAATTCAGGAAAGGAAACAGGATGCAAATAGGTTGGGATCCACTTATCGACCTCATTATATCCCGCCACAACAGCCTGCTCCAAAGCCATCTGTCACCGCTCCCAAAACCACTCCTCCACATCCAAACCAACTGGGGGTCTTTCTGGGTAAAGGGGCTCCTATGGAGCTAGACAAAGCACGAGCGGCTGGAGTATGCCATAAGTGTCAGAAACCTTGGCCATGTGTTGACCATCCCCCATGCTCATGTCCTCATACTCGTGCTATCCAATTTCAAGGATATGAGATTCCTGCCTCCAAATTCACAAACCTTCATGCTATGATGACAAAGGTTGAAGAAGAACAAGGAGAAGGAATGAACTCTGAATCGGGTTTTCAGTCTGTACAGTAGATATCAGTCGCTCTCCTGTACTACCATCTAAGTCATTGTTGCAATCAAATAAATTCACCATTCTTGCTAACGATGATGAGACTGAAACCGAAAAAATAAGAGTAAACTTGCCAGAACCTAAGACATCGGTTCTAAAAGAAAAATGTCAAGAAACTGGAGAAGCTGCTGCTGTGCATGCTCCTACTTCTATGGAACAGTTGTCCTCTCATTCATGGAAAAATACGGTAGACCCTTGGTCAATCTGTTGGATGAAAAATCAGGTTTCACACCCTGACGTAAAATGAACGATATGTCACCTGAAATCTTTTGTCCATGATTCCCGAATGATCGAAGTAACTCGAGACCTCGTGGAGGATCTTAAGAAGTTATCGGATGAAAATGCCTATTGGACATTGAAGGATTTACAAAATCCTCCCAGATTCATCCAAGCTTCTAAACAACGAAAGACAAAACAGGAGTTGACCCTACCTGCAACCTTGATCCTTCCTAACGGGGAAAAGGAACAAGTAAAAGCCCTAATTGATTTGGGATGTACGGGATCCTCGATTCATAAGGACTTTGTTGCTGAAAAGGGGGTACCAACTCACGTCTTACCTCATCCTGTTTCTGTCTACAATGCCAACGGTACACTCAATGCCACTGGCAAAGTAGAGAAGTTCGCCATAGTTGAGCTGCAAATACTCGACCACAAGGAACAAATTGCTTTGGCCGTCACTGACATAGGGCCAAACACTATTTTCTTGGGGTACGACTGGCTCAAAGCTCATAATCCAGCCATTGACTGGAATACAGGGTGAATTTCATTCAGGTGTGAAAATGATCACATGCCTGAATTAATGGAAGCAGAAGATGATGACGAGGATGAAGACTTCTCCCGCTTGGAAGGAGATAAGCTCTTTCATCTTGATTGCAATGAATATCTCCGGAATGTAGCTACAAAAGTTGCTGCTAAAGACTTTGTTCAAAAGAAAAAGAAAACTTTTGAGGAAGCAGCACCTGACTATATTCACGACTTCAAAGATGTTTTCTCCAAGGAAAGCTTCGATGAGCTACCACCCAGATGACCTTGGGATCACGCTATCGAGTTAATTCCAGGAGAACATGAGGTAGACTGCAAAGTCTATCCATTAAATCCTGGAAAACAAAAGGAACTTGATGAATTCCTGGAAGAAAACTTGAAGTCTGGATGAATACGACCTTCCAAGTCACCCTTTGCTTCGGCCTTTTTCTTTATCAAAAAGAAGGATGGATGTCTTCGGCCAGTGCAGGATTACCGAAAACTAAATGACATCACTCGACGTAATCGGTATCCTCTTCTCCTTATCAGTGAATTGGTAGATAAACTCAAGTCTGCCAAGTACTATACAAAGTTTGATGTACGATGGGGGTACAACAATGTCAGAATGGCTGAAGGAGATGAATGGAAGGCAGCTTTCCGAACGAACCGAGGGCTCTTTGAGCCTCTTGTAATGTTCTTCAGGTTGACAAATTCACCAGCAACGTTTCAAACCATGATGAATTCGTTGTTTAAAGATCTGATCAATCAAGGAGTTGTGGTGGTATACATTGACGACATCATGATCTTCACGAAAACCCTTGAGGAACATTGTCAAATTGTATGACAAGTGTTGCAGATCCTAAGGGACACACATTTGTATCTTCGACACGATAAGTGTGACTTTGAGGTCCAAGAAACTGAGTTCTTAGGACTTATAGTAGCACAAAAAGAGATTTGTATGGATGAGAAAAAAGTAGCAGCTGTTCGGGACTGGCCAGTTCCAACCTCACGAAAGACACTACGAGGTTTTCTTGGATTCCTCAACTTTTACTGACAATTTGTAAAGAACTTCTCTCAGATTTTGCGACCCCTTACACAACTCACATCGGTAAAAAAGGAGTTCATTTGGACTGAAGCTTGTCAAGCAGTGTTCAACGAACTGAAAAAGGTTCTCACTACTGCTCCCGCTCTCACCATGCCAACGGACACTGACCCATTCCGAATCGAGATGGACGGTTCAGGAATTGGTGTTGGTGCTGTGCTCACACAAAAACAAGATGGGATTTGGCACCCCATTGTGTTTTGTTCCCGATCTCTCGATACCGGTGAATGCAATTATCATGCAGCTGATTTGGAAATGCTTGCTGTCATGTTTGCGCTTAAGGAGTGGTGTCACTATCTCCTTGAAGCAGCTCACCCTATTGAGGTGCTTACCGATCATAAGAACTTGGAGTTCTTTCAGAAGCCGCAGGATCTATCTCGCTGACAGGTGCATTGGCAACAAATTGTTCAGGAATATCATCTGGTCTTTGTTCATTGGTCGGGAAAGACAAATCCTGCCGATCCTCTGTCCAGGAGGCCAGATTATGAAAAGGGGGTAGAGTCTGATAACAAGCAGCAGATTCTTCTTCCCGATGAACTTTTTGTCAATGCGGTGTCGTCTTCCTCTATTCAATCTCAAATTGTGAAGCTACAATACAAACTTGAATGCTTTGCAAAAGAGGGGTTGAAAAAGAAAGAGTCAGCTTGGTCACGAAAGGATGGCGTGGTACATTGGAAATCCCTTACCTATGTCCCCAATGATGCCAAACTACATGAATCCATCATAGTTGTCAATCATGATCATCCGATTTCAGGACACCCAGGAGTGAAACGAACTTGCGATTTGATTATGAGTGAGTACTACTGGCCTTCGTTACGAAGGGATGTAGAAGTGTATGTCAAAGGCTGCGACATTTGTCAAAAAGTCAAAGCCAAGACTACCTCACTTACTACTCCTCTTCATCCAAATGAAATCCCATCTGCCCCATGGGAGATCATATTGGTAGATTTAATTGGTCCTTTACCACAATCCGAAGGAAAGAACGCCATACTGGTTATAGTGGACAGATTTTCCAAAATGATCCATTTAGTACCAGTCATGAATACGATAACATCTCAAGGCGTAGCAACTGCCTTTAGAGATCATGTCTTTAAGCTCCACGGAACACCAAGGAAAGTTATTTCGGATCGTGGACCACAATTCATATCCTCCTTCATGAAGGATCTTTATTCACTTTTGGGAATTGAAGGCAATCCATCGACGGCATATCATCCCCAAACCGATGGTCAAACAGAGCGAATCAACCGGGAAGTTGAAAAATATCTTCAAATCTATGTTAATCATTGACAAACTGATTGGGTGGAATGGCTTCCTCTGGCCGAATTTGCTCACAATTCTCAAACTACCAGTGCTACAGGCTTTTCCCCTTTCCTACTCAATTTCGAACAACAACCACTTATCCCTAACAAGTGAGTTGAGGTACGAAATGAGGCCACCTCTACCTTTGTGACAGTTATGAAACAAAATCACGAAGCAGCCCAAAGTGCTCTTGCCAAGGCAGCAGAAATCATAAAGAAGAGTCATGATAAATCTGCTCGTCCTCCAATTGAGTACACACCTGGGCAGAAGGTGTTGCTTGAATCAAAGAACATCCGTACTGATCATTCAACAAAGAAATTCGATGACAAACGGTATGGACCTTTTGAGGTTAAAAAGAAAGTTGGAACATTGGCATATGAGCTTAAATTACCAAAGACATGGCGCGGCATTCACCCTGTATTCAACAAATCTCTCCTCATGCCTTATGTCGAAAGTTCTTTCCCTTCACAATCCAAACTGAAATCAACTCCTCCAGTCATAGTGGAACAACAGGAAGAGTATGAAGTAGAGAAAATTATCAATTCTCGAAAACATCGTGGAAAAACCGAATATCTGGTTCAATGGAAAGGATATCCGAAGAAAGAACAAACTTGGGAACCAAAAGTTAATGTCACACATGCTTCCAAGCTCGTCGATTCTTTCCATAAAACTCATCCTGACGCTATTAAGCAAGTCACTCTATCCTCTCTTCCTCCATGTGACTGTCACTTTTGCACTACTTCTTCGGCTCAACTCTTCCATAATCACGATTTCAAACAATATGCTGCCTCCCTTACCCGTCTTCCTGATTCTTTGTTTGAAATTCCAGCACCCAATTCTGAGCCTTCTCTTACTGGTATTCTCATCGACCGGGAGTTCGACTCTTAAAAAGGGGGTAATGAAACATCTTCTGTTCAGTATTGCACATTTTCTTTGAATCCTTACGATGATAAGTCCCTATGGCTTATCTTATCTTATCTAATCTTATCTTATCGGAATTGTATGCAACATTCTCAAAGTATTATGTAATCATTCCATGCCTGCCCTAAATAGTCCTAGTCGTATATAAGTACTCGTAGTCACATTTGTATTTCTTTAGTCTTGAAATTCCTTTTCTCTCTTGCATTTATCAGTCCTCTTAGGATTGAAGTGTGAGATATTAAGGATTGTTTCATAATTTCAAGACTCTTCCTGTTACAGGTCTACATTTTTCACCCTTCACATGTCACTTTTTTCGATCTTATCTTATCTTATCGCATCACGTGATCCCTTAGGATCTAATCGTCTATCTTATCGTGAACGCTCTACTTACATTTCATAGGACTTAGTCATGTCATGCAATTGCTGCTTAGTCAGCATGAACACTCAACCTTTTCACATGGATCTAAGATCCACTTACACTGTCACGGAGTTCACATCTTCACTTCATCTCTGTGCTGGCTATTATTACATCATGCTTCTCTTCCATTTTGATCTAACATGCACATCACACGTTTTATGCTTCTCTTCTCTTCCATTCTGCCACACAGCGTGTTGGCCTCATGTCATGCTTCTATGCTTCCATTCCATTCCCATACATGCGGACAAAGCATTGCAATCGTAGATACAGTGTATACATGGACAAATACCTGTTGTAGTATATAAACCTCGAATGCAATGCCAGAGAACTCTAGTCTAGTTCTTCTAGTCTTTTCCTCTCAAAGGTCCTAGTTGAAGTACTCCTCTTCACCTCCTCTTTTCTTTAAACATCTTAGCCTTTCTTTGTGCAACCTTTGAGCTACTAGCTTTGAGAGTTGTTTCATTAGAACTAGACTACCCTCTTACTCATCCTTGCACACCTCGACGCTACCCTCACAAGTGCGTCTCTCAAGTTCAAGGGTCGGACACTCGCTCATGAAGTAATTGGAGCAGTGCCGATTGACTTTCACCGGACCCTCGCTAACTGGCCATTGGTCACCCTCAAACGTTATATAGCGGACATCAGACATCTCGGCGCTGAGCGCAGAGAAGCCCACATCCCTCATCCATCAGAGGTAATTGACATTGACGAGTGGGCTGCAGAGCAAGAAGCTCAGGCAGGAGTTAGACAGCCATCATCGGAAGACAAGCCACAGGGTGTGAAAAGCCCAACACGTTACAAAACACCATCAAGCGTTGGATCGCGCATTTTAGCCGCCAACTTAAGACTATCCGACTACCATTTCGCAAGTGATGAGGAAATAAACCTCGCAATCCTACAAGCATCCACATCGGGCATCCTAGACGCCTTCGGCAGAAGGATCAGCACACCCCTCCCCGACTATCAGAGCACAGAGGTCAACCCCAACGACCATACACCCGCACCCATAGACTCTTGCAGTCACCAAGGTCCCCCACCAGACGTAGAACATTTCTTGTGGGAAATCGAAGAAGAGTGTGGGCAAACCACAGATAAAGGAGAAGGACCTTCAGGCTTAAAAAGGAAAGCCTCGGAAGAACTGGAGGAAGCACCTCCTAAAAAAAAAGTTACCGTTCAAGTCCCCAGGGTTAAGAAACCCTTACGTACTATTCGCCATGCTAAAGGAGGAGAGTTACATAATTTCTCATTTTCCACTATCGACCTCCGCCCTCGCATCTCTTTACATAAACCCAAGTACCATCCCCACTAGCTACAATGTTGGGTAGAGACATTGCCTATGTTCTTACAGATGACACTATCCCTATGGATGAAAAATTCGCAGCAGTGCTTGGCGAATTTAATGCACAAAATACCAAGCTCCTTGCACTACAAAGAGACAATGCTGCGCTCGTAGAAATCATTAGGGAATTACGGGCAGGTCAAGCAAGTGGCTCAGGAGCCCCCACACCCAAGACCACCTCCAAGAAAATTGAAGTCTTCACAGACCCTGGAGAGTACAACAGGTCAAAAGCAAAATTCAAAGAATGGTGGGCCAAGATCAATGCTTGGCTACAAGTCAACACAGAGAGCATTACTCCGAATTCTTACGAAGCCGTTGTCGCTATTCTCTCACGCCTCAAAGGGCCGAAGGCAGGACCCTTCGCCCAGACCCGCCTCATGCAAGGGCAGGACTGTTACGGGTCTAACATTTTTCTCCTTTATCTTATCTTTCGATCTTATCTTATCGCGTCATGTGATCTTATCAGATCTAATCGTCTAACTATCGTGAACGCTTTATCTAATCTTCTGGACTTAGAACTTTTCGCGCAATGGACACTCACTTCTAACGGATCTAAGATCCCCTTACACCTAGCACGGTTTCACCTCTTCACTCATCACCGTGCAGGCTTATATCACTCTTCCATTCTACATGCGTCGTACGCATGCCATGCTTCTCTACTTCCATTCTGCCACATCCTCATGTGGTCCTCATGTTTTGCTTCTCTTCCATTCTATGGCTATGTTTCCACACCATGCCTTATGCACATGCCTTCATATATCGTAGATTAGACGTACACAGGTGTACACACCCATGTAGTATATAAACCCTCAATAGACGGCCAGAGAACTCCAGTCTAGTTCTCTTGGTCTTTTCCCCTCAAAGATCAGAGTAGCCTCAGCTCCTCCTTTTCCATCTTTCCAAGTCTAAGTGTTTCTAGTGCAACCTTTGAGCCACAAGCTTTTTGGGTTGTTTCAACTCCACCAAAACACATGGTCCCACCTTCTCTTCTTCCCCTCCTGACGTTATAGATAACGAAGAAGAATACAAAGTAGAGGCCATCATTTCCCACAAAGGCCCAGCCAACCGCCGTTTGTTCCTGACCGCATGGAAAGGATACCCCTCATCCAAAAATACTTGGGAGCCAGCTTCCAATCTCCGCCATTCCGCCGCCCTCCTCACCACTTATAAGAAGCGACACCAACTATAAAAGGAAAAGCCCCCAGATGTTTTATCTCGGCCCTCCACACATCTACCCAATCGACTCCTCCTCCAACCCCACACTCGAAATCCTCCCTTTCCTCGTCGTTTTCTTCTTCTTAGTCTTAGGCCTTTCCATCCATTGCACCCGCTCTGCTTATTCTAGTCCCACTCTTCTCATTATCACTGCCGTCTTTTTCATTGTTTTCCTTGTTCACTTCATTCGCACCCTTACCTGAAAACCTCATTTATGTTCTTTGACCTTATCCTTGCCCAACATGCAATCTCCCTCCTTGGATACCACGTCTCCTCAGCCCTCTCCTTCATCCGGTTCATATTCTTCCTTACATTCTTATTTGGTATTACCTTGTCTTCTGCCCAAATCTGGGTGAAACATGCTCTTTGCCGCTGTTTTAGACACTCCCACTCTTCTCCACACCATCAAAGAAGACCCCCTCTTTGAAGAGGACTACATATCCCAATCTCTCATTTGCACCTTTCATGGTATCGCACGTACACAATGTCTTTTAAACCTCTCTCAGAACTCAGACCTTGCCTTACGCACGTCTTTAACTGAGATTCCGTTTCACATTCTCAGTGCACTATACGACCACGGCTTTCCTACCTTCATTACCTCCATTCCTCCTGCTACCATTTACCCCACTTTTCATCACATTTTCCTTTCTCTTACCCAAGAACAACGTGACAATTACTTGGAACACTCAGATGTACTTCCTTCCAACAGAACCCTCTCCTCATCCGCTGCTCCTACCTCCGCCCTTGCCGCTCACCTCACCTCTCCTCCTCCTGAACCATCCCCTGCCTCCATTGACAGTGATGACAACACCATCCCCATCCCTCGGTTGGAACCTCAGGTCTTCAAACCCCCCCACAAACAGCGCACTTTATCCTCCCCTACTCGAGTCATGCCCCCATCCTCTCAACTCCCTAGAGCCCAGGTGAACTCCCTCACCGTGTGCTTCCATTGTTTCAACCAAGGACATTTTCAAAAGGATTGCCCTACATATTCATGTCCCCACTGCCACCAGGTCTGCCCCAGACATCTCACTTGAGATTGTCTCACCATCCAATGTGGCAGTTGTCTTAACTGGGGCCACTCCGACCAACACTGTCCCCATTGTAACTGTTCAATCTGTTCTCAGGCAGGACACATGGCAGACAACTGTCCTTTTGACCGTCTCTCCCCCTCTCAGGCACATGCCATCCATGGAGGACCCTCTATCCCCAGCATCTGAGCTGAGAAGGCGAGGGCATTTTACTATCGAGCCAGGAGCTCAAAGGTACGAAGGGGGTAATGTTACACTTTTTCCTCTTTATTGTTCTATTTACCTTGTTACTTCGTGACTTGTCACTCGTACGTGGCACGGTAGGTCGGCTTCCATCACTTCTGCTTCACTAATCCTCGCTGACCCCTCCAATATTATCATCACTTATTTGTTACCTTAGCTCCCTTACATGGACTTATCCTCTTCTGCAGTCGCCTCTCTTATGACGATGAGTGTTTCCATCCATTTCCATCCGTTTCCATTTGTTTCCATTCTTTTAGTCAGCCTGGTCTGTGTGCACGCTCCCCACCTATTTAAACCTATGCTGTATCGTTTGTACCTCTATTCTTGATCTATGCTATACAAGCATACTTTCTTGAATCACCCGGAAGTCAAAGCTTCCTCTCCTAAAGTCCTTGTCCTCGTCTCCAAGCGTGACTCATTGTCAACGCTCCTCTCCTTGTCCAAGACCTAGTAACCCTAGGCATCTTCATATAAAGTCCCAGCGCCCCTGGGCATCCTTGTTAGTCTCTTTGAGATTCCCTTGTCCTAGTATCTCATTATCCTCGCAGCTCCTCAGACGTTGGTCTCTTCGTGAGCATCGCCTGTGGAGTATCTCTGTTGAACAAGACTCCCTTGGTACGCTTCACGTAACAATTTGCAAAGACCAACTCAGTAACCACCATATTGCTGAGGCTGAGGTTTCCCCTGCTTTAGTCCTCAAAGTAATTTAGGAGGTAGAACCAAGTTTACTATGCATGTGCAGGAAGTCTATTTCATCTACCTACATCTTACATTACCATTACTTCACCCACTCTTGTTTCCATCATCTTCATTGCCTAGTTTGTCACATTCCCAGAGAGTTCTTGGGAGATAGAGCTCAGTAAGAATGTCATCTTCTAGCTCCAATGATGCTCTCACTTGTGCCCCCCAGGCATTGTCCACTGCCTTGGAAAACATCAATGACAATAGGATCAAGGACTACACAAAAAAGATTGCCAATCCTGGCACCTGGGATGGTAATTGCAAGACCTTCCATGACTGGTGGGCAAAGGTTAGGGTGTGGATCCATGTGACCAAATGAAAGTCCAACTGTATTTGCAACATGGCACTTTACTCTCACCTAGTAGGAGATGCAGCTCCTTACATGAGGATGATGTTGGACTTCTATTACAAAGCTGAGGATGACCTGGAGTTGGATAGTAAGGGTACTTCAATTCCTGACCTCACTAAAGATGAAGGTGTCCAGCCAACATTTGCTGAGCTTAGCAATGACATCTTTGAACATTTTCACATCAAGATTCTGTTACGGACACCACTAAAGACTCTACTAATTTACACTACTACTTTGGACTTCAACATTTCAAACCTTTGATAGTCATGTGGTCTGAGCACATGATTGCCAAACCTTCAACTGTTACATGATTCAAAGCATGTGACCATGGGAAAGATCAGGTGACAGAGTCTAGACTCTGCTCCTATCCCAAACACAATTCATTTACATATGACAATATTTATACATTGTCACACAACTTCTGCTTTATCCTGGGCTCACCCTTATCTACGGTTACCATATATGTATGTCTTATCAGTAGCACTGCTTGGTCTGTGCACACTTGTACAAACAATATATAAAGCAGGTGTAAACGGCTGAAGTCCTCAGTCGTTTCCACTTGTCTTCACTGCCCATTTGTGCATTATTAGCCTTTGTGGCTGTAGTATTGAGGGAGGAGATTAAATTTCAGCTCCTTGACTATCATCATCCCACCAGTGCTAGTGAGCGCTGCAAGGAAGAGATATCCTTGTGAACAATCATTAGCCCGACACCTTAATTGGGAAGGGTTCACAACAGATTCTCACAAAAGAGTCTTACAAAGAACTCCTTGCTCTCAAGCAGGACAAAGTGTTTATTGACAAATATCTGCAAAAGTTCAAAGAACTACATTGTGAAGCCCACATAGGAGATGAGGAAGCCTTCCATGTTATCAAACAAGAAGTCAATTACAACATATACTACCATGCCTCATTTCACACAGTTTGCAATGACTTTGACTCTCTCCATGATGTGTTACAAAATGTAGGACACAATATGGAGAGAATCCACATAGAAAGAGCCCCACCTTCATGGACACAGGCACCACCACCTCATTAATATCCTACTGGACCATATCCCCCTCCACATTATTTGCCAACCCATCCAGCCTTCCTGGTACTGTTATAGTTTTTCTTCATCGTTCTACCTATCTTGTTGTTGCTTGTTTAATCACTCACATGTGGAACAGTAAGTCAGCTTCTATTTCTTCTGCTTCATTAATCCTTGCTGACTTTTCTGGTATTTCCATTACTTATCTGTTACCCTGATTTCCCCACTTGGACTTATTCTACTCCACAGTCGCCTCTCTTATGATGACAAGTTCTCCAATCTTCCATCCACTTCCATTCACTTAGTAAGCCTGGTCAATGCGTGCTCCCTCTTCTTGACTATTTAAACCTATGTTGTACTGTTTGTATTTTCCCTATTCATAATCTATGCTATATAAGTGTACTTTCTTGAGTCACCTGGAAGTCAAGCTTCCCCTCATAAGTCCTTGCCCTAGTCTTCAAGTGTGACTCATTGTTGATGCTCTCCTCCTAGTCCAAGACCTAGTAACCCTAGGTGTCCTTATACAAGTCCCAGTGCCCCAGGGCATCCTTGTCTATCTCACTAGACATTCCCTTGTCCTTCATGTCTTGTTATCCCTGAAGCTCCTTAGATGTCAGTCTCTTCATGTTGACAACCTCAAAACTAAGAAAGTCTTGGGTTAAATCACACCAGAGAGCTTGGTAAAGACAAGATAGTTGGGGAAAACCAACAAGAACTTGACTAAAGTTCTTGGTGGTGCTTGTTCAGATTATATACCTACTGACTATGTTTAGGGCAGGTACTTTAGGGTAGGTTAAGTAAATACTTGTGTTGAGGATTAGAGGCAATAACGTCAGTGTGCATCATAGCCTAGACCATCTGTACTATGATGTCATAGATAAGAGATAAGGGTCTAGCCCTACAAGTCTAGAAAGAGTCCACGTAATTGGGTCTACTAGACCTTCTCACAGTCATATGATTGAAAATGGTAGAAGTCATGTGACTTGGAAAAAAGAAACAATAAGATAAAAGATAGTGTCATGGGATATGTCATGTGATGTGTTTGCAACACTACCCCCCATTTAGGAATTGACTTCCAGGCAATTCCAACAAACTGCGCTGGCTTCCGTCAAGTTCATATAAGGTTTAAATAAGAAATCAAAGTTTGCTTGGGCCATCTGCAGCTTTTGCAGGGTGTTTGCATTCTTCTTGTAAAAGTCCATTATGGCCCCTTTGGACTGTGTGAGATTCGATTTGGGTTCCCACATCCTATCTTTGTCATTGTATCCTTTTCAGTGAATGAGGAATTCAAGGTGCCGTCCCTTCAGTCTAGAGTCCACTATGAAGTCAACTTCATATTCCTCTATGTTTTTGTCCATGACCAGCACAGGACCTGGTTTATCTGCTTGTTGGCCTGGCAGACATGGCTTGTAAGGTTTCATCCATGAGATGTTTACCATGGGGTGGATATTCATCAATTGTGGGAGCGTGAGCTCAACCACATTCGTTCCAATCATCTTCTTTACTTTATAGGGGCCCAGCCACCTTTCTGTTAATTTATGTGATTGGTGAGTTTCTTGCAAGTTCAGGTGTTCCATTGATAACCAAACTTGGTCACCTTCTTTATAGATAGGTGCTTCCAAGCATTTCTTCTCAGATTGTGTCATCATGTGCTTACAAGCATTCTCAAGCACTGTTTTTGTTTCATCCAGCGTGTTTTTCATTTGTTTGGCAAATTTGGTGGCTGCTGGGGCCTTGGATGCCAGGGGTTCAATTCCCATGCATGGGGTGTAGGAGCGTGTAACTGAGAAGGGAAACTTGCCTGTTGCAGAATGAACCCTTATGTTATAATTAAATTGTGCCAGTGCAAGCCAGTCTGTCCATTCTCCTTGCTTCTCAGCTGTAAACAGCCTGAGATACTGCTGGAGATCCCGATTAACCCATTCCGTCTGGCCATTTGTTTGTGGGTGGAATGCAGTTGACATGCAGAGATTTATCTTCAGCATCTTTCCAAGATCCTTCATGACTTGGGCTGAGAATTGCGGTCCTCTATCCGAAATGATAGACCACGGGAGTTCATGGACTTTCCACACATTATCTCGGTAAAGCTTTGCAGTTCTGAGTGATGTAATTGTCTTGTGTGTAGGAATAAATACGACTTCCTTAGAGAAGTGGTCAATGATCATGAGGATCAAGTCAAACCCTTTACTTTCAGGTAAGTCTGTGATGAAGTCCATGGAGATGTTCTGCCAGGGACCTTCCAGGATAGGATTTGATTGGAGTTTGCCTGCTGGAGGCACATTTGTCAGCTTCATCTGTGCGCATCTTTTGCATCATGATGTATAGTCCTTGATCTGCAAACACATAGTCTCCCAGAAGTAATATCATGAGACCAGCCTGTGTGTCTTGTCTGACCTCCCATGACCTGCCATGGTGGAGTCGTGATATAATGTTATAATGTCCTGGCAGAGCATACCATCTGCTGGTATGTAGATCTTGCCATTAAACTTTGAGAATCTGTTTTTGTCATTCTCAAAGCCTTGGTGAGTTGTGTCCATTAATTTAGACTGTGTGTTCCTGACGCATTCAAGAAGAGATTCTTCAAGTCTGTGGACCTACACCCTTTTCTCCGTACTTCTCACACGTTCTGCAGGAATCATCATGACTCCTTTATTATTGTTGCAAACCTGTACCAATTAAGGCGTAGGGCCAACAATTGTTCACAAGGACAGCACTTCCTTGCAGTGCTCACTAGCACTGGCGGGACAGTGTAGTCAAGGAGCTGAAAACCTTAATCTCCTCCCTCAATGCTAGACCCCTTTGCAGAGGTAGTAATGCACAAATGGGCAGTGAAGACAAGTGGAAATGACTGAGGACTTCAGCTGTTTACACCTGCTTTATATATTGTTATAGCATGTGCACGGACCAAGCAGTGCTACAAATAAGATGTACATATATGGTAACTGAAGATAAAGGTGTGTGAAGGATAAAGCAAAAGTTGTGTGACGAGGTATAGATATTGACACAGTTAAATGTGGCATGTTCGAGATAGGGGCAGAGCCTAGACTCTGTCACCTGATCTTTCCCATGGTCATGTGCTTTGGATCACATGACAGTTGAAGGTTTTGTAATCATGTGCTGAGGCCACATGACTATCAAAAGGTTTAAAACGTTGAAGTCCAAAGTAGTAGTGTAAATAGTTAGTGTCTTTAGTGATGTCCGTAACAATTATTGTGTTTGATTCCCACTGAATGGTCTTCTCTCCAGGACAAAGCATCAGCTTTTCCCATAAAAGCACCTGGCTTCTTGACCAATTTGTAATTGAATCATGTGAGGTATTGAGCCCAGCAAGCCTGACATCTATTCAGGTCCTGTGACTTAATGAAGTATTGGAGATTGGCATGATTTGTCCATATCTCAAATGAGAACTTTGCACCTTCAAGGTAGTGGCACCATGTTCCAGTGCTTCTATGATGGCTAGCATCTCCTTGTTGGCAATAGGATAGTTCCTTTGCTCTGGTGACATACTGTGGAAGCTAAAGGCGACTGAATGCCAGATCCCTTCCTTTTCTATAGATAACATAGCACTGGTTGCGAAGTCTGATACTGAAACAACCCAAAAGTCCTTGAGACCTAGGTTGCACTAGAAAGCCTAAACTTGAGAGGAATGTAGCTAAGAGAGCCTACTCTGATCTTCTGGGGAAAAGACCAAGAGAACTAAACTGGAGTTCTC
>JBBPSC010000532.1:0-16775 GCA_038093395.1 Baorangia bicolor
TCTCAGCTCAGTGACCCACTTCTTGTAAGTGTTGCAATCACTGGTGTTGTGGGTTGTGGAGAGGTGATGTTCACACCAAGCAGAAGCATTTGAAGGGCAAGATGAGGGTTTGGTGCTTTCAGCTTGGGAGGCTTTCAACACTGACTCAGAATGCCCAAAAGGAAATAGTCGGGAGTCTTCAGAAGTGATTCAGGTTTCTATGGAGTTGAATGTGAGTTTGCTCTCTTCCACTGTGTTCACAACAGAGGATTTGAACATTTCCCATTCTGGAGTTTTGGGAAGGGAGTTCAAGAGAATGAATGAGAGGACTTTGTCATTGACAGAGAATTTCATCCCAGCAAGGTGGGATTCAACTGTTTGGAGTGCAGAGATGTGTTCAGAGACAGCAGAGGTTCCATCCCACGTGCTACCAAAGAGTTGTTGAAAAAGGTAGAAGGTGGAGGAGATGTTTGGAGTTTCGTGAAGTTTCACAAGGGCATCGAAGAGTTCTTTGGAGCTGATCTCCTTATGTGCTTTCATCAGGAGGGTGTCTGAGATGCACAGTTGAATGATGCCATGGGCCTTCTTGTCATGTTCCTGCCATGCATGAATATTGGAGGCAGTGATCAGGGTTGACATGACAGGTTTTATGTCAGTCCCTGCAACCACACCAAAAACTTTTTCAGCCCAAAGTTTTGCTGAGATCTGAACCTTCCAGATTTTGTAATTGTTTGGTCCAGTGAGGATTTCTTCTGTGTGGACAGTGTCTGAGGGAGACATGATGCAAAAGGAGTATGTGAGTTCGAGATGAACTGGAAGTGAGTTCTGAGGAAATGACTGAGGTGCTTGCAAGCCAAGTGGAAATATATATGTATGCTATGGGTGAAGGTATACTCATATTAGTCACCTGCAATATTAGAATAGTGAATCTGAAAGAAGAATTTAAAGTGTAATAATATATGAAGTAACACAAAAGATTAAGTGAACCTGATGCTTCTAGTGCTTCCGGTGCTTCCAAAAAAGTGCAGGAATATTCTGGAAGTGGCTCTGATGCTTCTGAGCCTTCCAGAGTTTTGGAAGTGCAGGAATTTTCAGAAGTACCTTCAGAACTGCAGTTCCAAGTTTAGAACTTCAGAAGCAATGACTATTGTTGAATACTGTCACAAGCATCAGAGAAATAGACCTTGGTTCTGTGTGGGGCATACACTATGAAATGGGATGATTTGACAGTAGAAAAGGGGAAGGAATATTCAGAGCAGGCAAAGGAATGGGTGATGAACTGTGCACATAACTTTTAAGTCTGCTCATGGTCATGAAAAGGATCCTGCATACTCAAGGTGGACTGTGTCAAGAAAGGTTTGGCTGATGGTGCCTGAGAGGCAATTTAAGGAAAAGTATTCCAAAGGAGAGGGTGGAAGGACTCACTGGAGATGAGGGATGCAAAACATGGGGATGAGAGGCATTGTGGATTGATCTGCATGCCAAGGGGTAACTAGTAACTGAGGCCCCAAATGTGTCTGCTACCATCACTAATATCTGTGTATATGAGGAGTGTCTTGGTGCTGTGGATTCATTATAATCCTGCTGGAAAACTGTTGGAAGAGATTAAGAACCCCCTCGCTAGCAGGATGACCTAGGCAGATACCCAACCCTGCATATGTGATGAGGGGACATACATGGAGCTCAAAATGTGGTATCTGTTTCAACAGCAAATCCATCTCCTATATTGCATGCACATCTGCAACAGGTCCATGGCTTTAAGTGCATTCAACCATGCATTTGATGCCTCCATGGTCAGGCAGCACTGGCATCATGATGAAAGGAACATGATGATAGGCTTCATTGGAGTGTACTCCACAATGGCAAGGTATGGCAGCTTGGATGTGGCAATCATCAGTGAAGATGATGAAGCTTTGAGGGTGGATGTCCATGTCAAGAGGTTGCACAAGTTAAATGAATCATGAACAATGAACAGACCATCCCTGCCGGCTTACTTACCTTGGTGAGAAATTGAAAATGGCATGCAATGGAGTGCCTATTCACTCTCTGGGATCTTAGGCATTCACAAGCAATACATCACAAAACACAATATACCCTTTGATCTTGATCTGTACAGAGACATACCACATCCTCAAAATGATCACTTTGTACATCGGACCTAATCCAGATGCTGGCCAAATTTGATTTACTCTACTACATGTGTAACCCTAACCTCATGCCATATGTTATTTTTTTCATATACTATCATCTCAGACATTGTGGCTGACATTGTTTACAAATGTTATACTCCAGCCACTGCTGAGAGTGTGAGGGAGCTTAAGGTTGGTGCTGTTTGAATTTGTGTACAGCCACTCAGATTCTTCTGCTACTACTCACTATGCCCTAGTATGCCCTCACACTCGAAGCAGTGGTGAGTAGGAGCCTGGGACATTTCCTTATTCATTCAATATTTGATACAACTCACAAAGATCACATGAGTGATTTAGTCTCGAGCCATTATAGGAAATTTGGATGAACATGGAAAGCAGATGTTTACTATAACATCTGGGGACTTTTACCTGGCAGGCCCTGGGTCATGTCACACTCAAATTACTAAGCCTTGATTAAATCTTCAAACTTGCATAATTGAATATTTATTTATTTTTATATTTGTGATATGTTACTTAATACTAATAGTCTGATTGGCAAAACCAGCATGTTTAACGATTACAATATCGACAATGAAAATCTGTTCAACTTTGATAATAAAGTCAATCCATTTGCTGCACCTCATATACCCTCCTACACCATGTTTGATACTGATAGTGAGACTGACACAGATGAGGATCAAAATCAAACACAATCATGCCCAATTTAAATCAAGAATACTTGGTGACTAAGGGGAGCACTCATAGGCAATGTAGCAGCAAAAGTTCTTGCTGTCCTATCATGCATGGATAGCATAGGACTGAACCTTTCACTGTTCCTGGATTTCCTGAGCTGGGGAGATCAAGAATGTGTTGTCAATGCAAAGATAAGATATGAATGTACTACACTGATGGTGAGCAAAGAACTACAAGGCATCTTGGAATGGTGGAGAAGTCCTCCACAGGTGACTGGTAGTGCAGACCTACAGTCCAAGGGAGCATGGCCGGTGATGAAGGAGTTTGCATTTTCATGTGTTGAAGAAGTTGTCAAGAAGGAGCTACAAGGCATTCAAGAATTAACTATGTGTCTGTCAGACAAAGTCTCCAATAACAGACTCACTCACTTTCTCATGAAGGACATGGTTTTAAAATTGAGTAGCCCTGCACCTGGCAGCACACCAAAACTATGGGGTTTCCTTCAGAAGGTCTCTTGAACAAAGGAGCAAGCTATGAAATGTACAAAGAAACCATCCAATTTTGTGGGTCTTTATTCTATCACCCCATATGGTGGTCTGATAGGTAGAACTGCACAGATCATCCTATCAATGATCTTCCAATTGATGTATGCATGATTACACCATCACAATCATTGGCCAAAATTCTTAACCATGTTCCTTCATGCACAAGGGATATCAGCAAAGTTACTTGATCTTCTTCATGTATTCAGGCTGATAATGTTGCACAAATGGTCAATGCACATGTTCACTACCATCTTGGCCAACACACTAGAGAAAGTGCATCAGCAAGTACACTCTATGCCTTTTGTCATTTTGCATGACAATGTGAACATACCCTTTCACACATTTTCACAGCGACTTGACAAGCAGTGCCATTTTGACTTTGGCACAGCAGCTACCATATACTTTCAGCCTGGCACCATACTGGAATGCCCATTATGCAACCAGGCCTTGCAAGAATCTCGTGAGGGCAGAAAACACCCCATCACAATACATGATATATTTGGGCTAGAGGCAAGGGGTGTGGCAGCACAACACACATGCAACATTCATCGGGTGCTTTAGTACCTTGTCAACTCTCCTGAATTCAAATTTCAAACCTATTCATACAAAGATCACAAGATCTTCTTACCATTGGCACCTGTCGAAAAACTTCCCCATGATCCACAATCTGTCACTGAGTAGCATGTGCTTGGAACTGTTCATATTGAGGAAGCAAGCTACAAGGAGAATAATCAGTTGATCATGGAATGGTTCAAACAACTGAACCTACATACTGAGGACGAGAGGAAGTACACTGGACAAGAGTGCATGATCATATGGGTTGGAGATCAGCTGAATGTGGAGCGATTGCATGGACTCTTCAAATATTGCATGCAGGACCATACATCTTTTGATCAACTCAATTGGCTGGTCATGGTTTTCAGATGGTTTCATCTCATGATGGCATTTGCAAATTCAATGCATAAACAATACCTGGGAATGAATGCCAGATGCAGCCTTATGCACACATTCATGGTGCTGAAGCAAAAAGGTTTATATACCGTTCAGACTTGCAAGCCCTTTCATCAGCAGCTCCATGATGCCATTTATCATGTCACTGAGACTCACATCCATGACTGCTGGAGAGTTGTTAGTTGAACTGATAGTCTTGCTGATCTGTGACAGAAGTGGCCAGAAGATCTATACAAATTAGCAATAGAAATAGTTGATCAGCTATTGTCAAGCAATGCTATTGAGCAGATGGACTTACAACCTGAAGCTGAGCGTAATGAAATATTCCAGCAGGCAGTTCTGTGGAATCATGATACATTGTGTTACATGAACCTAAATGAAGCAATTAGAAACGGAGATGTTGGAATAATGGAACAAACCTTGCCCTACCTTCTTTTTCACTTCATAGGAGGGAAAAATTCCAAATATACCATTGAAGTATTGGAGCTACTTCAATGCTTGCAACAGGAGTGGTCAGCTGATGTCATGTGAGTTAATAATATTGAGGCATTGCAGGGAATGCACTCATCATGTATGAAGGGATTTTGTCAAGCATCAGGGCTGGTTGATGAACTTGACAGGACACTACAATGAATTTTATCCTATAGATTGTGGTCAGGAACACAACATTTGAGACATAAAAGTTACACACCAAGTCCAGGGATCCAATACATCATGGGATCTCATGAAATATATTAGCCCTGCAATACTGATGCTTGTGTATGTCCATAAGCACATGGAGCAACAGATTCAAGCACTTCAGTGAGGGTCTTTCCATACTGATCCTGCAAAAACAAAAGATATTGAGTGACTGGAAGGTGTATACTGCACATTGGAGATCCATGTGCAACAAGACAGACATTGTGCAAGAGCAAAAGTAGATCACGTGGAGGATTGTTATGGACACCACTAAAGACTTTACTATTGACACTTTACTACTTTGGACTTCAATGTTTCAAACCTTTGATAGTCACGTGGCCTGAGCACGGGATTGCCAAATCTTCAACTGTCACATGATCCAAAGCATGTGATTGTGGGAAAGATCAGGTGACAGAGTCTAGACTTTGCCCCTATCTGGAACATGCTTCATTTATATACGTCAATATTTATACCTTGTCACACAACTTCTGCTTTATCCTGGGCTCACCCTTATCTATGGTTACCATATATGTACTTCTTATCAGTAGCACTGCTTGGTCTGTGCACACATGTACAACAATATATAAAGCAGGTGTAAACGGCTGAAGTCCTCAGTTGTTTCCACTTGTCTTCATTGCCCATTCATGCATTACTACCTTTGCAAAGGAGCTTAGCATTAAGGGAGGAGATTAAGTTTTGGCTCCTTGACTATCATTGTTCCGCCAGTGCTAGTGAGTGCTGCAAGGAAGAGACATCCTTGTGCACAATCATCAGCCTGACACCTTAATTGGGAAGGGTTTGCAACACTTGGAAATGACTTTCATCACTGCCTGGACTCCAGGGTTAAGGAGCAGATTCAGGGGGTTATCGCTTGCTCAGCATAACAGAGTACATTCCACCGTTGTTGAAAGAGACGACATGCCGCTCTATTGGTCATTAAGAGTATACAACAAGTGACTTGTGATTTAGTCATGAAGATCTGTTCCGGCCATTGCCGAAGATTTGATTTCTTTACTCCCGACACTTTTAGGGGAGCTCCTAGGAAGAGCAGTTTGTGTTTCATTTACATACACCTTCTCCTCCTCTCCCTTGAGAGTTGATTAGTCCACATACAGGTCATGCCATATTTGCAAAGACTGACTCAGTGACTGCCATATCGCTGAGGCTGAGGTTTCTCTCCAAATAGTCCCCAAAGTAATTTGGGAGGTAGAACAATTGTTACTGTGCATGTGCAGGAAGTCTTCTTCTCTTACCTACCTCTTACGATACCAATACTTCACTCGCTCCCGTTCCCACCATCTTCAAAAACTTGTGTGCTGCATCCCCAGAAAGCATTTGGAAGATAGTGCTTAGTAAGGATGTCAACCTCTAGTTCCGATGATGCTCTCACTCGCACCCTCCAAGCCTTGTCCGCAGCTTTGGAGAATATCAATGATGATAAGTCAAAGGACTACACCAAAAAAATTGCTGATCCTGGTGTTACGCGAAGCGTACCGAAGGAGACTTCGTTCAACAGGGATACTCCACAGGCGATGCTCACGAAGAGACCGACGTCTGGAGAGCTGCGAGGATAACGAAGTACTAGGACGAGGGAGTCTCACAGAGACTAGCAGGGGTGCCCAGGGGCGCTGGGTCTTTATACACGGGTGCCTAGAGTTACTAGGTCTTGGACGAGGAGAGGAGCGTCAACAAAGAGTCACGCTAGGCGACGAGGACAAGGACTTAGGGGTGGAAGCCGCACTTCCAGGGGATTCAAGAATGTATGCTTGTTAAGCGTAGATCAAGAATAGGGAAATACAAGTGATGCAGTATAGTTTTAAATAGAAGGAAACGCGCACACGGACCAGGCTGACTAAAGTAATAGAAACAGATGGAAGCGGATGGAATACTCGTCGTCATGAGAGAGCCGACTGCAGAGGAAGATAAGTCCAAGTAAGGGAACTAAGGGAGCAAGTAGGTGATGATAATATCGGAGGGGTCGGCGAGGATTAGTGAAGCAGAAGTGATGGAAGCCGACCTACCGCGCCACGTGCGAGTGACAAGTCGAGACGTAACAAGGTAAAGAGAGTGATAAAGAGAGAAAAACGTAACACCTGGCACCTGGAATGGTAACTGAAAGACCTTCTGTGATTGGTGGGCAAAGGTTAGGATATGGGTCCATATGACCAAATGGAAGTCCAACCATATCTGTGTGGTGGCAATTTACTCAAGAATGGTCAGTGAAGCAGCCCCATATGCATGCCTGATGTTGGACCATTACTATGAAGCAGAAGAGGAACTGGAGCTAGACAGCAAAGGAGAACCACTGCTCAGTCTCACCAAAGAAGAAAGTGCTTGGCCCACTTTTGCAGTTCTCAACAAAGGAATACAGAACCACTTCCGCATCAAGGCTTTAGCAGAAGAATCATACAAGGCACTTCTAGCGTTAAAGCAGGGAACGCTATATATCGACAAATACCTGTGAAGAACTCCGATGTGAAGCTCATGTCGGAGATGAAGAGGTGTTTCATCTCCTTAAGCAAGGGGTAAATTACAACATTTACTATCATTCTTCGCTTCACACGGTCTGCAATGACTTCGACTCATTGCATGATTCGTTACAAAACATAGAACATAATATGGAAAGGATCCAAGTTGAGAGAGCACCACCTCCTCAGGCTCCTTCACATTTTCCACCGCCTCGTCATTATCCTCAAGGACAATTTCCCCCTCCACGTTATCCACCACCCTGTCCAGCTTTCCCAGTACCTGGACAGGCCCCCTATCAGTTCACTCCTACCGGTACTCAACCAGGGAGGAGAGCGCCCATGGAGATTGGAGCAGTACAGGCCCAAGGACATCCAGACACACAAACATGTTATGGATGTCACAAGGTTGGCCATATTTGGCCTGACTGTGATACCAACCCTCACAAGCGTGCCCCAAGACCCAAGATGAGAATAGTAGAAGTCTGGGACTTCAATCAAGGTACTTATGTACCAACTTATGAATATGAGAACAAATCAATAGGTCCGGCCCCACCTCAAGTGGACCCTTACTCGCCATATCAGGAGCAATCGGCTCCGGATATTCATGTCTCTCAACAATGGGCTCCAGCCCCGTACTCATATTCCAATCAAGGACAATTCCCGGCGGCCTATCAGGCTCGACCTCTTCCAAGCCCACAATGCTGCTGCTGCTTTAAAAGGACAATGACTGTAGATATTGGGGGTGTCTGCGGTCCTATGGACTTATCTTACCCTTCACCTGAACTATTTCTCTTACCTTCTAGTAGTTGTATTAGCAAGCTTACAGCTTGTATGGAAGCCAATTTCTCTTTGTCTGATTTGTTGCATGTCTTGCATAATATATATCTTTCCTCTTCCAAAAGAGCAATCTCTCCCAGTGAGAGCATGGTGCCAGAAGTAAATAATAGCATGCTTAATTCTCTTAATAAGCAAATAAAAAATACTCGCCTTATCTATCCAAATTCCCCACCAAAAGAACTCCGAGGAACCTTAGCAATGGGAGGTGAAATGTCACTCCATACTAGGGTAACCTTCAAGAAAGGAGATCACTGGCACTGAGTCGAATTATCAGCATTACTAGACTCAGGTGCTATCAACATATTTATCAATTCTCATTTTTGTTCTATGCATTCCATTCCTCTCATTCCCCTTCATTCTTCATTTCCAGTAAAAAATGCTGACAGATCTAGCAGATCCATAGGCGAAATAAAAAATAAAGTAGAATTAATTATTTCCATTGATGGACATAGCAAAACCATAGAAGCTTATGTCACAAGCCTTGGTTCACATGCCATGTTCATCGGCTATGATTGGCTGGTTTGTCATAACCCAGACATCAATTGGGTTGCAAAAACCCTTTCTTTTCCATGTTGTACTTCTTACTGTGGAGTCATGAGATCTCTTCTCACTCCTCCGAACCCTTCACACATTGGACATTACCCATATTTACATAGTATTGAGGAAGGCTTAAAGGACAAAGTTCCCAAGGCTTATCATGAATTCTTGGATGTATTTTCAGAGAAGGAGTCGGAATGGCTACCAGAGTGAAAGCACTGGGATCACGCCATAGACTTAAAACAGGACTTTGTTCCAAAAAAGGGAAGGGTAATCCCATTATCCGACTCTGAAATGGACAAGGTTCGCACCTTCATTGAAAAAGAACTCGAGAAAGGCTATATTCGTCCTTTTAAGTCCCCTCAAACTTCACCAGTTTTCTTCATTCCCAAAAAAGACGGGAAGAAAAGATTGGTTATGGACTACTGTTATTTAAATGAGGGTACCATCAAGAATGCGTACCCACTACCACTTATTCCACAGCTCATTGACAGGCTCAAGGGGGCTGATTTATTTACTACTATGGATTTATGATGGGGATACAACAATGTCCACATCAAAGAAGGAGACGAGTGGAAGGGAGCCTTTGTCACCTCTGTGGGAGCTTATGAACCCACAGTCATGTACTTTGGCATGACAAACTCCCCTCCCACGTTTCAACAAATGATGAATGACATATTTAATGACATGTATGCCATAGTAATTATTTACATAGATGACGTCATGGTCTTCACCAAGGGTAAGACCCCCGAGGAGCATGAGGCAATAGTCAAAGAAGTATTGCTCAGACTTCAGGAAAATGACCTCTACGCCAAACCTGAAAAGTGCTTCTTCTCGAAAGAGAAAGTAGACTTTCTAGGTATGGTAGTATCTAAAGAGGGGGTGGAGATGCAAGAGAAGAAGGTAGCTGGAGTTTTGGATTGGCCGGTTCCAACACGCATCAAGCAACTTCAAGCATTCCTCGGACTTTGTAATTATTACCGCAAATTCATAGAAGGCTTCACCAACATTGCTCAACCCTTGAACGATCTCACCAAGAAAGATGTTCCTTTCAAATGGGGTCCGGAACAGCAGGTGGCATTTGAAACCTTAAAAAACCAATTTACCAAGGCTCCTCTTTTGGCTTACCCCAATCAGGATATGGACATGCGAGTAGAAATGGACGCTAGTGATATAGCCACAGGCACTGTTCTATCAGTATTATGTAAAGACAGTTTGTGGAGGCCTTGCGCCTTTATTTCTCATTCTTTTAACACTCAGGAGTGTAATTACCCTATTTATGATAAGGAACTCCTAGCAGTAATCCATGCTCTTGAAGAGTGGCAGCATTACCTTATCGGTAGAGAGCGTTTCGAGATCTGGACAGATCACAAGAACCTCAAATACTGGAAAAAGCCACAGACGTTATCACAATGTCAAGCCAGATGGCATGTGGTGCTAGAAGAGTTTAATTATGTCATGTTGTACAAACCTGGCGCATCAAATGGCCGTGCTGATGCTTTATCTAGACGATCAGATCATGGAGATGCAGTCCAAGATCACAACATGAACATTACCATACTACCACCTTCTATTTTTATAAACAATATCACGATATCATCTTCTTTTTACGATAAAATCCAAAAAGAAACCAAAAATATTTCGGAAGTTCCAAACTTTACCTTTGATTTGGAACAAGCTGTATTTATTAACGAAAACAACAAAGTTTTCATTCCAGAACCTTTATGTTTCAAACTTTTAAATATTTGTCATGATTCTCCTATCAGCGGACATTCGGGACAAGCCCGTACTATTCATCTTCTCACATGATACTTTACATGGCCAGGGATCACAAAGGACATAAAACAATATGTAGATCACTGTGCAGTGTGCGCCCTCACAAAGGGTAAGCAAAAGGCACCCGCCAGTAAACTTATGCCACTTCCCATGGCCAAACATCCTTGGGAAGATTTATCTATAGACTTTATCACTGGACTACCAGTATCCTTATCATTTGATTCTATTTGCATAATTGTAGACTGCTTCTCTAAAGAAGTTGTCTTTATACCTTGCCTTAAGACATGTTTGTCTAAGGACTTAGCTATTTTATTTAGGGACAATATTTGGTGCAACCACAGTCTCCCTTCTACGATAGTATCAGATAGAGGACCACAGTTCGTATCGGACTTCACCACAGAGTTATGTAAACTCCTGGACATTACACAAAAGGTGTTGACTGCCTATCACCTGCAAACAGATGGGCAAACTGAATGGGTTAACCGAGAACTCGAACAGTATCTTCGCACATTCATTGCGAAGAAACAAGACACATGGGCTTCTTGAATCAAGATGGCGCAATTCCATCATAACAACTCCCTTTCCATGGCCACTGGATCTATTCCATTTGCCATCACTTGTAATTACTTCCTGCGCCTAGGATTCGAAGGAAACGCCAAATCTTTCGCAAAAATTTGGAAAGGAGTACACCAAAGCCCATCAGGAGGTACAAGATGCTCTGGAGAAAACTAGAGAAAGGATGATGTCGCAGGCCAACAAAAGCAGGTCGGATGCCCTGGAGTATGCGATTGGAGATAAAGTCTGGCTTTTCATAGACAAACTCAAACTCCTGTACACAGCCAAGAAACTTACCCAAAAATGGATAGGACCTTACAAGATCTTAAAGATTCTTCCAAATGCAGTTAAGCTTCGTCTACTGAAAACCATTCAACATACACGAGGTGGTTAACGTATCTTGGGTAAAACCTTACTGAGAACCATTACCCAGTCAACCCACGATTAGACTGGATGCTATTCAAGTAGACAAAGAAGGCTACAAAGTTTACAAGGTGGACTTTATAGTTACATCACAAATGAAAAGACGTAAGCTAGAATATCTCGTGCATTGGAAGGGGTGGGACAAGACAGATCGTACTTGGGAATCGGCAAAAAATCTAAACAAACATGCCAAAGACGTAATTGCCAATTTCCACCTCACAAACCCCTCCACACCATGTAAACTCTGCAGACTTTCCTTCCAGGACTTTTCATCTCTCTTTGAAAAATATGGTGAAGATGTAAATACAAAAATATACTGCTACTTGTCTGGAATATGAGTCTTAAAGAGGGGGTAGTGTTACGGACACCACTAAAGACTTTACTATTGACACTTTACTACTTTGGACTTCAATGTTTCAAACCTTTGATAGTCATGTGGCCTGAGCACGGGATTGCCAAATCTTCAACTGTCACATGATCCAAAGCATGTGACCATGGGAAAGATCAGGTGACAGAGTCTAGACTTTGCCCCTATCTGGAACACACTTCATTTACATACATCAATATTTATACCTCGTCACACAACTTCTGCTTTATTCTGGGTTCACCCTTATCTACAGTTACCATATATGTACTTCTTATCAGTAGCACTGCTTGGTCTGTGCGCACATGTACAACAATATATAAAGCAGGTGTAAATGGCTGAAGTCCTCAGTTGTTTCCACTTGTCTTCGCTGCCCATTCGTGCATTACTACCTTTGCAAAGGGGCTTAGCATTGAGGGAGGAGATTAAATTTTGGCTCCTTGACTATCATTGTCCCACCAGTGCTAGTGAATGCTGCAAGGAAGAGATGTCCTTGTGCACAATCATTGGCCCGACACCTTAATTGGGAAGGGTTCACAACAAGGATGTTGTTTTGTTGGGAGCCACACACCTATTTTCATGGAAGACAATGCAGCAGTGGTGGAAGCACTGAAATTTTGCATGTTCTACATTGGAGTTATGGGAGCCTGAGTCATGTTAATTGACAGGCAGTGTGTACACTAAAACGAAATGTTCATTATCAACATCATAAGGAAAATATGAATACCAGAAAAGATTAGATCACAGCACTGCAGTAGCATAATGTTCCTATCAGCAACAGCGTGGTAAATAAGGGATTGAGAAGTTGATAAATTGTCCAGTTGGCAGTAGAGATACAGGTGTTGTTGTGAAGTTAATGAACTGTCTGGTTGGTGGTAAAGACGACACAGGTGCAGGTGCAGATGTGGGTGCAGGTGCTGCCTGTGATGGGGTAGACAGTTCTGAAACATGAAAGCTACATATACTCATGTTAGTGGACTAACCTTCAAACAAGCATCAAACTATATACCTTAAGAATCCAGGTATTTGATGCACATTCTCCTTTCCTTTCAGAGGCTGCTCTTGTGCCTGCATGCCTTTGTTGGTAGATTTAACATCTGTTGTTTGACTCTGAGCAGCCTTGGCAGTGTCTGTGACCTGACGTTTGGCCTGACAATTGATAAGTGCCTTTAAAGCATGGATATCCATATTTTCTTCATCCATTCTCTTCACCAGCGCCAGTACCTCTTCACCATAAGCATCAATGAAAGCCCAGGAAGTACTCAGGACCACTTGCATGTTGTCAAGCACCTTCAGGCGACAATTGGAGGCAATGGTAGTGAGGGGGCTGTCTGGAAGTAATGTGATGCTGGTAAAGCAGAAGTAGGGATAGTCACATTTCCAAGTGTTAGCATGCCATTGAAATAGAGCTTGATAAACACAATGAAGGTGTTACGGGTCTACATTTTTCACCCTTCACATATGCACTTTTCTGATCTTATCTTATCTTATCGCGTCACGTGATCCAAAAGGATCTAATCATCTATCTTATCGTGAACGCTTTACTTACATGCTTCAAGGACTTAGTCGTTTCGTGCAATTGCTGCTTAGTCAGCATGGACACTCAACTCTTCACACGGATCTAAGATCCCCTTATACTGTCACGGAGTTCACATATTCACTTCATCTCCGTGCCGGCTATTATTACGTATGCTTCTCTTCCATTTGATGTACACGCACATCACACATGTTATGCTTCTCTTCTCTTCCATTCCGCCACACTGCGTGTTGGCCTCATGCTATGCTTCTATGCTTCCATTCTATTCCCACACATGCGGACAATGCATGGCAATCGTAGATTAGACGTACACAGGTGTACACAACCCATGTAGTATATAAAGCCCCAATGCAACGCCAGAGAACTCCAGTCTAGTTCTTCTGGTCTTTTCCCCTCAAAGGCATTGACTAGGAAGCGGGGGACAATACTACTCAAAGCAGGCCTCAAGGGCTTAGCTACGGGTTGACGTCCACTCCATACGATGGCTCATTCACTCTTTCCTTTCCGTTTGGTTCTGTGAGCAACTTAGGACCGCTCTACCTTCATCGGACGAGCTATGGTCTTGAGGGTTGTTTCAGAAGGTGCTTGCCAGCCCTACAAGTACCTTGACAAGTCACAGACCCCATTGGCCGTTTTCCTAAAACATTGGAATGTTGACTGGGCTCATCTTTGACAATGTCTACTGAGGCAGTCATTTGAGCCATAGAACCATTGGAGGAAGGATGGGATGTAGGTAACATGGCTTTGAGTGTGCAGTTGTTGCAGCACTGCCCAGTAGGTGCTGGAAGTGAGGTGTTATGCCAAGTGGGGTGGGAAGATCATAGTCAACTCACAGGAATGGCCCAAGGGATTATCAAAGAACTTATCAGCAATATCCCTCTGGCAGTCTTCTGTTCCAACCCACTCCCACAATGCAGGCTCTACTTTCTTTCAGTAGGCCACACAATCTTCTTCTTCATCATTATTTTCACCATCACCAATTTCTGCTACATTGCCACCCATGTATTGCAAGGCAGACCCCTTGACTAACAGAATTGCCCATGCTTGTATGTGAGAAAACTAACCTGCTTGACTCATACACTGTAGCCATACAGTCAAAGACAGTGGCACACTGAATTGGACAACAAGGGTAATATCAGGGATGTCCAGCCTCTAGAAAATTATTATTATTGCTGACACTGATATGCCAGATGGAAACATACCATGCTGCCAATCTCCATTACAATAAGGATCCTGATTTGGCCAGCTTGGAAGTGCTGTAGCACCAGTCTCTTTGACCATGATGATCATTGAGCATTCAAGTAGTCTACGCTCTGTTGAAGGTGCATAGGAAATATTTCCTGGACCTTCTCCATACTAGCTGACTATCTAGAACTTTATTGATGAAAATTAGAGAGTGTAGAAGATCAACCACACTTTCTGCATCTTTATAAACAAAATTGAGAGTGCTGGTACCCATGGTATTTGATATGATTTTGCATTCTTGTGTGATGTTGGACTGATCATTTCCTAGGTTGAGATAGAATGATTCAACTGGATTAATGTGTAGAATGTAGCAGACTTCACTGAAGACAGATGGGCTCATTGTAGCAGATGTGGCATATATTGGTATGTCAAGTGGAACAAACAACTGCAGTTTATCTAATTCACTGTATGCAGATTGGAAGTCACTGCCCCACTGTGAAATGCAATGTGCCTCATCAATAACAATACCAATCATACACTTATGGTACACTGGCATTGCTAGCAGCAAATTAAACCAGTTATTTTTGAGCGCCATTTCAGGAGATGTAAATATCACTTGATGGCACATACTCTTCAATTCCTATACCCACCTTCAGTGTATATGGGCAGTGAAATCATAATAGGTATGTACCTCATAGAGCTCATTGTCAAATGTCTCATAATTGACAACTATGGCCTTCTGGCCTACTTCTTGAAAATGGCGCACCTATAGCTTCTGTGAGCAGTAGTTACAGTGAGTTCAAGGTATGTACCTGATCCTCCTTGAGCACATTTAATGGTGATATTACTATAGTAATCTTGTCAGGATGCAGGAGCAAGGGTGTTGCAAACCATACCAATTAAGGTGTAAGTCCGATGATTGTTCACTTGTATGTAACCACCTCACAGCACACACAATGCACTGGCAAGACCATGAAGGTAAAAGAGCTGCTAACTTAGTCAAAGTCCCTGAATGCTAAACCCCACTAAGGAGGTAGTGATGTATCAATAGGCAGCCAATGACAAGTGGAAATGACTGAGGTCTTCAACTATTTACACCAGCCTTTTATATTGTACAAGTTCGTGCACAGACCATGCTGTGCTACAAGATAAGGATTACATATATGGTAATCATTGATAAGGGTGTGACCAAGACAAAGCAAAAGTTATCTCATGATCTGTAAATAGTGATGATGTATAATGAAGCATGTTCCAAATAGGGGCAGAGTCTAGACTCTGTCACCTGATCTTTCCCATGGTCACATGCTTTGGGTCACATAACAGTTGAAGGTTTTGTAATCACACACTGAGGCCATATGACTATCAAAAGGTTTGAAAGTTTGAAGTCCAAAGCAGTAGATGAGTGTAAAAGTGTAGAGTGTCTTTAGTGGTGTCCATAATAGAGGGGATTGTGAATGGAAGAGTCTTTCCAAAGCCTGTCCCTGCAAGAACAAGGCAATCTATGCCAAGAACCAAGGCTTCTGCACAGTCTAATTGCCATGGATATGATTTACGACCTGTTTATGCCTCACAAATCACAGAAAGAGTGTGTCGAGTGGTGTTGGAGCAGTATCTTGGTGTATTGGTTTATCAGGAAGAGAGGTATGCATAGGACCTTTCATGATATGGTGTAGGGGGTATTAAAAAATGGAACATGGTCCATCAAGTATTAGATATCTTATGGTAGATCCATCCAGTGGCTCATCAAGAGGATTAGCAGTAATGAGGACACTTAGCAGACTATGCAAGTTTACTTTTTAAGATTTAATCCAAAATGAGACAGTGGTGACATAACTCCTTCCAAAACAAGCGAAGTTTTACCCAAATTTAGATTTAATGTGTGACATGTGTGACTCGATCCCAGTGTCCTCGGGTAAAAGTCTCCAGACGTTCTATGGCGCGGAAGATCCCGATACTAGGAGCGCCTTCCTTTTTAGAACGACTCGAGACTAACGAGTGGTTGCAAGTTTCGCGAACGGCTGTAATGACCAATGTTGTTGTTAGCCAGCAACTGTTCTCTGGTAAGGCTCAGTTTGTACTCGCTCCCTGAGGTGCACCTTCACGAGGCTGGCGTCGTTA
>JBBPSC010000533.1:0-16774 GCA_038093395.1 Baorangia bicolor
AGTCGCGGTGCTGGACAACTTCGGAGCAGGGTAAGCTTGAGGGAAGGCATGGCGGAGAAGTGGAGTGGGTCGGCAGGATGCGGGCATGCGCAATGTAAATGTAAATGGTGAAGATTCGGGGTTCACCTCGACGGTCGAGGAACACCCGGAATCCATTTAAATGGGTCAGAAAGGTGACTGGAATGTCAGATACGAACCCATGTCCCATAGAATGTCGTCTATCGTTTTGATAAAGGGTCCCAGTGAAGATGAACCCATTGATACCCTGCACTGAGATGACGATGGGTAAGAAAACCACTCGACGCATATAACCGGCGACGCTATGATAGCACTCAGGTAAATGTTGAGTAGAAGCGAACGCCGCAGTAGTTGCCGAAATGCATGCCGCTCAAGGAGCGTCGTTTACGGAATAATCAAATGGTTTCAGAGACCGCTGGAGTATTTTAACGACTTTGCTACAATTTTCATAAAGCTGACAGTCCATGTTTTCTGTAACTAATGTCAAACAGTGCAACAACTTGAAGTGTATACACTTACCAGGATATCATGAGTCGTCTCTGCCCTCAGCTACCTTTTACTCTTGGGAAACAAGTTCGCCTTGGATGTCGACACCTAAAGCCAGGAGGTCGCTGGGAGGTATGAGTCGTCGTACCCAAATCCAAAATACATGCGCCGGAATAGAATCAGATGGACTGGAACAAAATGTACATGCCCATCCTGACCAGCATACAAGAACGGGAACACGTCGCCAATCCAAGATGAAAAATGAAAAGAAAAGTGTCGTCATTACACCGCCCACACTTGCTGACCTGTAACAGAGAAGCCACACCAGCAATTGACTTACCAACTCTTCGTCATTAGGACCCATTTTACATCCTGCATCCTGAGGCAGGATAAATGGCGAGAACAGATCTTTGTTAGCACTTATGTCACCATTGGCCGGTCACCGTCGGATGATCTCTCGTGTGGTGTTGAGTTGGGATCGCATGAATGCGCGCATAGCGTCATTAGCGCGATGCGTACGTCGGGCCCTGCAATGATTGTCAGAAAACCCGTGTGGAGCAATTATGGAAAACACCACTGGTTTCGCCACGACCTCAAGGCACCCTTGCACACCAAGTTCGTCACCTTGACTGACCAGTCATACCAGGTAAATGACGCTCCAAATCCAACTGTAGTGAATACAAGGAGCGTAAACTGACATGAGTAGATGAGTCAAATTGCGAACGGACCTCATCCAAGGAGAAGAGGAGAGCGCACCTTCAATATAAGCCCGTCGAGACCAGGTACCTCGACGATGCCTTTCGAGGCCAAACCTTGCGCGGACACCGTTTCCGCAATGAGCCCTCCCAGACACTTGGTGAGGATGATGGCATCTCGGTATCTCCCACTCGCACTTCGAGTTTGGTTCTGTCTACGTACTACGTGAGTCGTTGTTGAACCCAGGACTGAAAAAATTTCGCCATTGCTCGCCATGTAAGTCGAAGATGTTGGGCCCATGGCTTCTTCAATGTCTCGAAGTGAACGACGACAGAGGCCAGAAAAAACGGCCTCAATAGCATTTGCATACTAAGCAAGAAGAGTTGACGATCACGCCGCCACTGGCAGAGTTCTAGTTGACCCCATGCTAGTATGTAGTCGTACTACATTGGTGGTAACTTGAAGCCTACTGGCTCGGCTGACCATCCACTTGACTTACCTCAGCCCCTAGCACTCTTCGAGGCCGTTGTCTTCGACAAGAAGTATAGGAACCTTTCCCACCATGGTGACACTAATTGGCCAATGTCTTTGATCGCCTGACTTGGTGTCGATCGCGTTGCAGTTATCACCATTTTGCACATCATCTGTCACCACCTCAAGAGGTGGATGTCGATGAAAAGAAGTAACACTTGCAATAGGTCGTACAACTATTAGAGAGGTGAGCTTCACGATCCAAGTAGCTGCTTAGTAGCAGCCTGAGAAGGCAACTGTATTGAATCGAGCTTACGCAATGCAGGTAAGCGCTGGCTGTGCTGCGGATCCTCAAGGCCTCCGAACATACACCATGCGTCTTCGAATCAAAGTGTCGACTGCAGCTTCAACCCACCGCTCATAATATTTCCACCCCCAAACCTGCATGCCAGCCCCGGAGCAAGGTACTTTCCTCGATGTGAGCCCACACTGTGACCGTAACTTTGCGGCTGGCTTAATTTCTGATCCACCATGACGGCGACTGTTGCACTTCATATATTACACCACACACGATGTAGACCGCCCTCGAGCTTCTCTCCCATGCCATCTACGCGGAAGATAACCATGACTACACCGAAGCGTATGCCCAATACATGGCCGCTCTTGATTATCTCATGGCAGCCCAGCAATGTGTGTGCTAGTACTTCGTTGTCCTAGGCGGATACACAACCTGATGTTTCTCCTTCCCTCAATATCTGCATGCTCATCCACAGCTGAGACGAACGAAAAGTCAAGGACCCTCTTGAAAACGAAAACAGATGAATACCTGAACAGAGCGGAAGCAATCAGACAGCGCATCGGTGTTAACACGCACAAGCAACCTGATGGGCCGGGTGTGGCAGGGGACGTCGGTGATTTTAGCAAGGGCCACACTACGCCGCAATCGGTCATCCTCGACGTCAGTGCGATAGTGCAACCGTACGGAGCACTGCGTCCGATTACTGAGTAACTGACGCATGTAACGAATCTGTTTAGGAAGCGTTCAAGTGCGCGAAACAGGCGACTGATGCGGACGCTTCGCAGAACTATGCAGAGGCGTACAAACAATACATGAAATCCATGGACTACTTCATGTATGCACAACGATGTTTGTACCTTTGCTTTCTTTTTCTCGTGCATGTATCTCCGCTCATAGAAAGCCATTGCAGATGAACTCGACGGAGATTCGAGGTCCTTGATCCTGTCGGAGGTTGGAGAATACCTTTCGAGAGCGGAGACCATCAAGAAACACTTAGACTCACTCAAGGAATCAAAGGCGATGAACAATGTCAATCTCAGCAAAGGGCCTCCCCGTCCACCCGAGGTAGTTTTCCTGCATGTAAGCGATCTTCTGCTTCCCAGGTTGATACCTGGATCGTTCACTCGGCTATTCTGACGACAATCCTCTAGACTGCAATTGACATCACACAACGGGCCATACAGCAAGATACCAAAAAGAACTATAGATCTGCTTATGAGCTCTACAATGGCGCATTCGACTATTTCATGCTTGCGCAGAAATGTACGTTTCTGACACGATCATCCTCCTTTTACTCAACGACGAACCTTACCATTCGCAGATGAGAAAAACGAGCAGTCCAGAATCGCCATTCGGGCGAATATGGAGGAGTATCTCGCGCGCGCGGAGGCACTCAAGAAGCGCATTGGATGATAGCATTGACCCCAGTCTTTGAACTCCGACACGAGGTAACGAGGAAACATTACAGTTGCCCTTCATATACACACCCGTACAGCATTCTCGCTACAAGGACAATGAATTGGGTTGAAGCTGTGTGCACATACGACCACTTTCGACGAGAATGGTATGGCATTCAATGGTCTTAAAGACACTGATGGTCTCGCCTTGTCAAGAGGAGCTCCACGGGGGAATTCGTCCGCACTCGTTTGGCAGGACGACCTCAAGTCCCGCATTTTGAAAAGTCCTGGTCAAGATTCTAATGTACATACTTGGTTCATAAGACGTTCCCCTTCAGTGCTCGGAGCCATGGCCGAACAATTGATGCGTTCGCCTAGTACATACTTCTCATACCATAATTTCCGGGAATGGGCCCCGATATGAAGGGTGTTCTCTCGCAGTGGATAAGGCATTACCACACCTGGTTTCGCGTCACTCTCCCATCCTCTGACGACGACCCGAAAGTGATTTTGTTTGTCGAAGGCATTCTCACCACGCCGAGACTCTGTCATCCCATCGCGGCTGATTCGGTGTCCCCCATGTGCAGAGGCAGCCTCGGACATTTGAGACGCAGATGTCTACAACATAATACACGATTACGCGTGCGTAATCCTTGAAGGCACCCCATCCATGCCCACTACTTCAAAGCAGACCATATTATCCCCTTCTGTGGCGCCAACCGTCATCCAACTCATTTTCGCTTCATCAGCGCATATTGTCCACGCGCCACATCACTCAGAATGTGAATATGAGACGTACTCGAGGTGGTTTTACAGGACATGTATGGGTGCCCTCACGGTGGTGATTCGATGGGTGTTTTAGCAGTTGACGCTCCTGGTGAAGTTGGCCACAAGGATTGAACAAGCTACGTAGAAATCGAGGATGTGTTGTCGAGGACGACGCTCATGACCTATCCTTTATGCAAGGTGAAAACTGAAAATCTCGTGAGGATATTCTATCCCGCTTCTCCTACATTCCGCGGTGGTAGGTACGAGGCTACCGAATACGATGAACGAGGAAGAGAGCGAAATAGTTGCGGGAAGTTTCCAACAGAGCGAAGGAGTAGTTCGTCAGGAGGATTCGATCGATGTTCGCGGCCCAACAAAGAGTCTATGTATATAGTAGACCATGTATCGTTGCCTTTTTTGTCCTCGCGCGTACAACATTCCATCGTTTTCCTAAACCACCAGTATTGAATCAAGTTTGGTCAGCCCACATGAGTTCAAAAGGTACTTGTCTCTTTCTGTTGGCGCGGAGAGTAGTGAAATGATCACATAATTGCCAGTTCGACAGTTGCATTCACGGGCAAAATCCCTTGTTGCCAAGTTTAAGCAAGGAGGTGGCACCAATTACATCGACGAGACGATCGTCCTCGATCGTGAAGCATTGGAACTTTGTCCACTGGGCCACCCCAAGCGACCTGTCTCCTTGACTTGGCTTGCGGTTCATCTCTGGAATCGGTACAACCAGCTTGGGGCGATGAAGGACATTGACGAGGCCATTGTCTTCGACCGAGAAGCGCTGGAACTCCGCCCACCTGGACATCCGGATCGGGGGGTGTCTTTGAACAACCTTGCAATGCATCTCTCCACTCGGTACAATCAACTCGGGGGGATGATGGATCTCGAGGAGGCCATTGTCCTAGACCGAGACACACTGGAACTCTGCCCACTAGGGCACCCGGCTCGGTCGATTCCTTTGAGCAACCTTGCAGTTCATCTCTCCACTCGGTACAACCAGCTCGGGGCATTGGAGGACCTCAACGAAGCCATTGTCCTCGACCGAGATGCACTGATGCTTCGCCCACCAGGGCACAAGCATCGGTCGGTGTCTTTGAACAATCTTGCACTTTTTCTCTCCACTAGGTACAAGCAACTCGGGGCAATGAATGATTTCGACGAGGGCATTGTCCTCGTCCAGCAAGCACTTGACCTTCGCCCATCCGGGCACCATCTTCGATCCATCTCTTTGAACAACCATGCAAATTTTCACTTCACTCGGTATAAACAGCTCGGGGAGAGGACAGACCTCGAGGAAGCTGTTGTCCTCCACCGAGAAGCACTCCACCTTCACCCGCATGAACACCCAGATCGATCCACCTCTTTGAATGGCCTCGCGAATGATCTCTCCACTCGGTACAAACAACTCGGGGAGATGACAGACCTCGAAGAGGCCATTGTCCTCCACCGGGAATCACTCCACCTCCGCCCGCCTGGCAACCCAGATCGATCCACCTCTTTGAACGACCTTGCAAGTGATCTCTCCACGTGGTATCATCGGGTCGGGGAGATGACACTCCTTGACGAGGCAATTCTCCTCGTTCGACAAGCACTTGAGCTTCGCCCATCTAGGCACCCACTTCGATCCACCTCTTTGCACAATCTTGCAAATTGTCTCTTCACTCGGTACATACGGCTTGGGGAGATGACAGACCTTGAGGAGGCTATTGTCCTCCACCGAGAAGCACTCGACCTTCGCCCGCCTGGTCACCCGGATCGATCCACTTCTTTGAATGGCCTTGCAAATGATCTTTCCACTCGTCACAAACTGCTCAGGGAGATGTCAGACCTCGAGGAGGCCATTATCTTCCACCGAGAAGCACTCGACCTTCGCCCGCCTGGTCACCCGGATCGATCCACCTCTTTGAATGATCTTGCAAGTGATCTCTCCACTCGGTACAAACAGCTCGGGGAGATGACAGACCTCGAGGAGGTAATTGTCCTCCACCAAGAAGCACTCAACCTTTGCCCGCCTGGTCACCCAGGTCGATCCAGCACTTTGAACAATCTTGCAGATCATCTCTCCATTCGGTATAACCAGCTCGCAATGCTGGAAGACCTCAATGAGGTTATTACCCTCCACCGAGAAGCACTAGGGCTTTCCCCCCCGGGGCAGCCCCTTTATTGCAATGCCTCGCGTACAGGCTTCATACTCGCTTCGCACGGCTACGCGGGGTGGAGGACCAAAGGGAGCTGTTTAGTCTGTATGCGGAGCTAGAACATCTCCCACAAACGGTGTCTTCGGATGATCTGTCTGCCACCAAAGCATGGATTGAGGCAGCTGAAGATTTCCAGCACCCCACGACGCTTCTCGCATACGAAACATCCCTTCGACTACTGATTCAATATCTGGCTAGCTTGCCGTCATTACCTCAAGATCTTGTCGTCTTCAAGAAGCTTACATCGTCGCTGGCAGTGGATGCATTTTCCGCTTGTCTTCGGAAACACGCTCCCACCAGTGCACTAACACTCCTTGAAATGGGACGAGGCGTCTTTTGGAGCCAGCTCACTCAACTCCGTTCTCCCTTTCATGATGTCATTGTATTCCGCCTGGCAGGACAAACGTTGGCAGACGAGTTCGCGCGGCTGACCTCACTCATTCAAAATGCCTTCAGTTCACCTGATCCGTCGCAGCATGATCGAGCGCGGCATCTCAACATGCAATTGCAACGAGTCGTGAGGGATATCCGGCATTTGCCCGGTCTCTCACGTTTCCTTCTGCCCCCGCTTTTCGTAGATCTCCAACTGGCAGCCAGCAGGGGTCCCGTCATCGTTGTGAATGCGAGCGAGTATAATTGTGACGCGCTTGTCGTCCTACTCGACCAGGATCCTGTTCATATTCCATTGCAGATCACAAAAGCACTTGTTCGTGAGCTGTCTTCGAAGCTCCGTTCCTTGATTTTGCACGCAAAGAGAGTAAATGTGACGAGAGATCTCGGCGTCCTCTTGCGGGAACTCTGGGACCAGGTTGTTTCTCCCATTGTCGATTTCCTCCAGACGACACATCCATCTCAATCACGTATCTGGTGGTGCCCCACAGCCGAGTTCACTCTCCTTCCCTTGCACGCTGCCGGCCCATACAGGAAGGGGCAACAGAATCTGGATGATCTGTATATCTCGTCTTACACCACCACCCTGACTGCCCTCATCCGTGCCAGACGGCGCCATGCATCAAGCTCTGCAATGGAGCGGAAATGCACTGTTGCTATAGGTCACGCCATCGGCGAGAGTGAACTCGTTTCCGTTCGCACTGAAATGGCCAGCGTCGCCCAGCGCTTCGAAGATATTGCTATATTCACACGTCTTGAGGGTCCAGAGTGCTGCCTCTCCCGGGTCACGGAAGAGCTGAGCAAGAACCAATGGGTTCACATTGCCTGTCATGGGCTCTCGAACCCGAAACAACCATTCGAATCCGCATTCGCTCTCCGCGATGGCCACTTGACCATCCAGCGCATCGTCCAGTGCAATGTGGAGAACCCCCAGTTTGTGTATTTGTCTGCCTGTCACACGACTGTTGGAGATGAGGAGAGTTCGAATGAGGTGATCCATGTCGCGTCGGCGATGCAGTTCGCTGGGTTCCGTTCTGTCATTGGGACGATGGGGGCCGTGGACGATGGTCAGACGAACAAGATCACGTCCATGTTCTATGACAACATCATGGACAAGTTGGGTCGTCTGGACCCTACCCGTGCAGCTTTTGCGCTACACAAGACGATGAAAAATTTGGTGGATATACCCCTTGATCAACGCATTCTGTACATACATCTTGGTATCTAGTTCTATATCCTCGTTCGTTGTCTGTAACCTGCTGTGCAAATATTTGAGGAACTGTGAGACTTACGTTTATAAAGAATTGGGTCGTCATGCCCGTCCATGAATACTCTACGAGGGAAGCCCAGTGTACATAGCATGACTACTGGCAAATCACCGATGGCCTCGTCTTACCGAGAGAAACTCCACGGGGGAAGCTCTGAATCGTGTCAGGTGTTTGGCACGACGATAAGACGTCCCCCTTCAAATTTCGGAGATGTGACTAGAGGATGCATTTGCGCCAGTAGTTTGTGAAACCGAGACGTCAATCATCGTCCGATAATCGTGATATGAGCCCATCCGACCTCGATATCAGAATCGGTACTGCGTTTGAGTCATGCTCGCGGTTTCCTAACTTAATACCTGACGAAGGCTGAGCTGAGAACGAAGATTGGAAAAGGACATCGAAAAGCTACTCACAGACAATAATGTTGATTACCAACCATAGTTCGTTTACGATAGAATGTGCAACCTGCCAACGAGCCCTGAACGTTCTGGCCGCAACCGGCACTAGAACATATATTGTGCAGACCTGTTCAGTGTTGGTGTCGCAAGGCGAGATTGAAGGCAAGAGCGTCGGAGTTTCAGTGGTGTCTCGAAGTGAAGGTTAAAGGTTTGAAGTTACTTCCTACCCGCATCACAAAAATAGCAGAGAAGTGAGATTTGCTGACAAACCTGACTGAACTTTCACCACGTGAACACGATGTCATCGAAATGATGGCGCATGGTTTTGCTTATGTCAGAATAATTGCCACAGCGTTGCAGGACAGCAGACGCAGATACTACGATATCATAACTCCTGTACATTGTACGACATTACGACAATACTAGATACTTCAATATCAGATGTAGTACAATAACCGTAGGCGGTGTAGGCACCGATTGACGCATTCCGAGCACGAGTGCTACAAGGCATCATAGCCTTCCTGAGCCCATATATCCTCATCCAGCTCCTCTCCGTCATCCGCAACCAGTCGGTCAACCTCGTCTGCGTTATCAAGTTCTTCTTCTTCTTCCGAATCTCCCGCATCCCCCTCTTCGACTTCATTCCCATTCTCATCGCTGTTGTCTTCATCATCGTCCTCGCTTGCTAGCTCTGTTTCCAGTTCTTCATCGAGGTCATCTGTCGGGGATGCTCGCCCCTCTCGTTGCAGGAACTCGTCCCAATCACGTGTTGCCTTGTGCCCGATTCCCCCACCTCGAAAGCGCATGAACATGTCCCTATCTACAAAACTAGGAGGATATTAGTGGGGGGCTTAGATAATTTGTAGCACGTACATATTGACGTAGAAGTATATCCAATCCGAATCTATTCCAATTGTGTCCTGAGGTTGCCGTACGAACGAAGGCTCCAAGAGCCGTTCTGTAGCGCCGTATGAGAATGCGGGAATAAGGTGGACACTGCGAACAACAGAGTTTGGATTGTTCTCGGCGGAGGTCGTAAGTTGTGTAATTTACTCGTAGGAATGCGTGCTCAAAGAATTGGTTGTTGTGGAGAAGGATGCAGCTATGGTCCTCATCGGAGAAGTCGTACTCGTCTCCATTGTATGCAAGGCCACGTAGACGAGCGAGGAGGTGATCCTTGAGTCGGGGAATGAAGTTCTGCCAGTACCAGTTTCAGATAAGTAATAAAGCTAACAAAGACGTTTAAAACTTGGTGCACCTCAATGGCAGGGTCATCTCTTTGGTTGGAAAGCCAGGCGGTGAGGTCATAGCCTTGGCGTGTTGATGCAGCAATAAAGTGGTGCTCGTTTGGAGAGCTCTGAGTACGTCGCGCATTAGTAATGCCGTCGACCTTTTGGAGTGCTTCACGGGCGTCATTTATCTTCCTGATGAATCGTTCTACAGCCTCCTGATTAACGATACTGGATAGCCTGGTCTCCTTCTTCTTGCCTGAACGTGGAAAGCGCCGTTTCGAGTACCGATGCTCAAGTTCTCCCTAGCTACGTAGTAAGAATTTTAACTCTGGAGCCAGTATGGAAATGGACGTACTGTTTGTGTGGTGTAGCTGTCGGTTGTCCCATACTCTCGAATAGTTGCTGGATAGTCACCGAGTGCGTGATACTTATAGGTCATGAGATTGAGCCTTTTCAGCTTTGGGTCATTTGAAACTGTCTCCCTCCGAGTCACGGCCTGAGGATCCTTTGTGATAAGCGCAGCGTGTCGACGAGCTCTCGAAGCTGATTCTTGAGGGAGCTCCACAGTCCGGTAAGATAAGCATGTCCTCACTTGAAACTTGCGAACGGAGTAGCTGAGATGGCCGGTGGCTATGTCGAAGAATGAGAGAGTGTCGTCCGTGTGCATCCGAAGCTTGCTGAATGCATGCCATGTTGCAAGGTCGAATAAAAGGTCCATGACAACCTCATTATGAGGGGCCGGAAGTAGCCCCTCAAAGACTGGGATTGCACACTCAAGTAGAGATCAGCTAGTAGCGCTGTGGTTTCACCAAAAAAGAAGACTTACCTGCAGGAGATCCTCGAAATCTCTTGCAGCGAGCCTCTTCATTGCTGAGGCGTTCTTGTGGAATTTTCTAATTGTTCCGCGGCCAAAGGTTGGCACACAACGATACCTATGTTGTCGTTGCTAGGTACTAGTAGTGATACATTGATACCAAACACGACTTACCTCCAGTTGAGTTCCTGAATCGCGATGCCTCCTTCGGCATACAAAATACGCATTAGATGCGTGAAAATTGCCTTCCACACTCCGAGTTCGAACTCATGGAGTAAGTCGACAACAAACAAGAGGAAAAAATTAAATAGTGCACCCTCAGATGAGAGACGCTCTGAAAATGCATTCTGAAACAGAGGGTGTGTAAACGAGAGATTTAGTCAATGACGAAAAATGAACAATATACCCGTATTGGAACCAAGGATATATCCTTGAGGAGGTTGGTAACCTCCTTACTGCTAAGCCCCTTGCCCCTAAAGATTGCTCGACGCGCCTTTTTGATGAGCGACTGATATGCCTTGTTGTTGATCCGAGTCTGCGTCATCCGCGTGATCATGTCGTCCGGTTTTCCCATGTCCGGAACATCAGCCTTCTTGACAAGACACCGGGGACAAGGGCATCCCCCAAGGAATTTGATGCATGCGAGCAGAATTCTAAATTAAGAGCAAGATAGTTAGTAGAGATTGACAATTTATATGAAATACATACTTTTCAGGATAATCGGCCGAGTAACTGAAAAACCGAGGGAAAAAACGCCTCGTAATACCATCAGCACAGTGAATCAATACCCCCTTTTTGTAGGCCTCAATGAAGTCATCATCGAGTAGTAACTTCCAGATGGCCTGCATGAGTTCACGCTTGTAATGGGTGTACATCTCTTCCGTAGACGCATTTCCGTATGCCTTTATGTAGATGTCCTGGAAGTTATCGGGTAACTTACAAGAACATTAATAACACAATTGCACTAGAGATGGATCTTACCGATGGAATATAGGCCACATGATGACATGCACCTGATGTTGGTTTACCTCGTGTGTATTTGGATTGATTGCCGAAGTAAAGATAGACTGGCCAGAGTGAGGCATCACCGAAATTTGATAGTTGTGTTGCGTCAGACCAAAGCATTAGAGGGGCTATTATGCATTCATACTCGTCGCCATCTTCTCGTGGGAGGCTGTTTATTTCGTGGTACATATCTAGCATGCGGGGGGATGTGTAAGATTCTGAGTAAACCCGAACATTGCGTCCATCTGCTGTTGTCCAGAATTCCTCAAAGGGGGTCATGTGGAACGTCAATGATACATCTTCTGCAAATACTGATTTCATAATGTCGAGAATTGAGCGGTGGTAAAGTTTCTCGATATTAATTGTTGGAATAGAAGGGTCGTCCTCAGAATTGTACCGTATGTTTTCCTTGATAAGCGGTAAATCGAATGAGCTGCAAAACCAGCCATGTTGAGCACGGAAGGGATTCGAGTCATCCTCTAAATACTTCCCAACCTGTTTCCACTCGCGATCATGGGAGAAGTCAAGTTGTTCTTGTGGATTAAACATGGGATCCTTGATATACTTCCAGAGGCGGTTGAGTTCATCCTTCGACTTTGAGGTAGATTGTGAGTATTGCCAACACATGAGTAAACCAGCAGTGGGGCTGCTGAATGCTGAGAATAGGTTGTCATGAGTAATCTCGGATGGAGCAACAACATTTGGAAGATCAGAGGAAGGAATATTGGACGGGATGAGCGTAGGTGCATCAACAAAATTTGAATGAGCACCTGTACCCAGGTCAGGTACGTGAGTAGGTTGAGTTGGATAGATGCGACTCAAGCCCCAGGGGTTGGGCTGGGTGCGAAATAAAGTTGATGGGATGGATGGTGCAGCAAAGGGAGACGGTGACCGAGGTGCTTCAGGGAGAACTATAGATTCTGCAGGTAAATAATCAGTGTACCGTGCAGGGAGACGAATGGAACGTCGGGAGCGTGCAGGTAATACAGCAGGGGCTGCTGGAACTTCAAGCTTTTTTCAAAACTTAGTCGATAGAACTTGAGAATGTATTGAATATCATACATACCTCTAGCTGAACGTTCTCTGGCTGAATATCGTCTATATCCACATTGGCTGGAGGCGAAAATCTTGAGGGGCCAGCATCACAAGCCTCAGAGGATAAGCTAGGTGATCTTCGCTTTCGTTTCTTGCCCTTTTTGCGATGGTGTTGGCGGCGATGGTGCAAGGAGTGAAGGTCAGTGGTCTGTGCTTTACTTGCCTTGCATTGCGACTCATGGGCACTCAGGGCACGCTGAGTACCAAACGATTTAAGACATCCGATGCAGAAAAGGTCGTCCATCGGGGATAGAGCGGGGGGAACAGGATGCAATGTGGTGAACACAGGTGAATTCGGCCATATATACATGAAAGCTACTACAAAAAGTACCTAGATATGTTAATTAGTACTAGAAATGAACCAGAATTTCACACAGCTCACCTACTACTTTTGTGCTGCTGAGCATACCTGCTGAGCCGCAGTGAGCATATGGTCGTGGTCAACGAAGATTCTGGGTGAACCGGTGACCGGTGACTGGTGACCATTAAAGGAAATTTTCCCACCGTCAGATTGATGATCTGGCACACAGCCCATCTCAAACATCGACCTTGATCTTGATCTAGTATGCCGACCATTAGCAGAAAGCACGCACGTTCCCCTAATGGAATCCAACCACCAGCAGCCAAGCACAGTAAGCCAGCTAAGAAACGTCCAAACAAGTATGTTCTGGTTACCTAGTGTTTAATTGTTGATTAATATCCAAAGGAAACATGTCTCCGGCGATAGCGAGGACAGTTCAGACTCAGACTCTACATCTGACTCTGCGTCCGAACTGGATCATGTCAAGTTAGGGGTAGACCCTGCAGACTGTAAGATTGCAGGGCGTGCAATTGCACGTTGTTGTGATATGTTCTGCAACGTGACCACGGCGATCAATGTTGTTTTATATGCAAAGCAAGAAGAGGCAGCTCAAAAGGGCGAATTGAGCGAATCTGATGATGAGGGGACTTCCATCCAGCGTCAGGAGTTCCTCTCTAAGATGTACGTCCCCTCTTTCGAACATTCATGAACGACTAAGTTCTCTGGGCTAGGTCCGACGAAACAATTGCACGACACAAACGTGCATATACTTTACTCATACGCCTTATTCCTGGTATCAAGGCTTTAGTCGACAATCCTTCCCACTCTCCCAAGCTCAAAATGGCGATTAAATTGGTGCGTATATGCGCATATATGCAGTGTTTATGTACTAATAACATTGTATATAAAGGTCAATGCAATCATCGGTGAAACTAGGGCCAACGATGCAGCTCGGCTCAAGGACAAGGTTCTATCGTACGTCGTCCGTAACCCAGCTGTTGACCAATTATCGCCACCAATTCCGCCTGGAAGCTCCCGATCCACCATGGGCCTGAACCATGCAGTCCTTGCAGGATTGCTGTGCCCCGTTGAGGCTGTGGCAGCATTTCATGAAAACCCCGAAGCGTAAGTGACTTTCTACATATACTGTAGTGCTGAATCAAACTAATTCTACACTCTATAGCACTCGGAAGAAGCTCGAAAGCGGTAAGATCGATATGTCCTCAAGTGACTTCCCTGCCTTTCTATGGGAAGACAATGGCCGTCAGTTCGACATGGAGAATATGTTCAAGGGATTCTTTCAAGGCTATTTCTTAGAACGGGTGAGCTCATCAATTTTTTTCATCTATTTGCTGACTACTGACGCCATTGCAACTAGGTCACTCGACACATTTTCACAGGTCCATCGACTGGTCTTGGTAGTGATTCACTTGGAACCCGTCCAAGTAACTCAGACCTCCATCACATGGATAAGACGGAAGCTGCTCAAATTGCTTATGCAGCTGTTCAGGTAAGTAATACTTGGACTTTACTGGTGCATTTGGAAACACTTTACAGGCACGCTGGAGTATCAGCTCCAAAACCCGTTGGTCCGAGAAGGATGGCAACTTCAATTACCGTGACTTTTATTACAGTATCATTGACGTTATCAACAATTGTGAGGATGTATCGTGGAAGGATGCAATTCTCAAACACTACAACCTGTATGTACTGTAGAATTGTTTGAGGTTTACTAACTTCCCCCATAGGATGCTCTTCAAAGACGAGAATGGTCGCAAGATCAATTTCGAAGAAAAGACGAACGACGAGAATGGTTCCAAGCCTGCTGGCTTCTTGGGCAGATTGCGAGCACAGGCGGCCGCGCGAGTCGCACTTAAGGCTACTCCTGATCCATCCGAGGAGTCTGGACCCGCTGTCGATTCCGACTCAGTGATGCCACCGATTGCACTGGCAGTACCTCCGAAAACACCACCTCCGACAGGTCATCCAGAATCCGAGTCGCATGCGATCGAACCCGGGTCTCCACTCCCGAGAGTCGCTCTCCTGGCCCCAATCCCATCAGTTTTTTCACCTGTTAGACCATCTTCTCCTCAGCCTCGAATGGGCACTCCCCCAAGCGATCTAACGGACCTCGACAAGGATGAAACCGCACCTGCACCATCCATGGCCAAGTCTGGGCCTGCGCAGGTCAAAAAGAAGGGGAAAAAGAAAGCTGCAATCAAGGCCGGCACAATCGTGTTAGATTCCGATGACGAGGCCGCTCCATCCTCTCGTTCCCAGCGGAAGACTCGGAACCCTCGGAAGAACGGGAAGACTCGGAAATAGAGCCTGGGCCATTTGTCGCTCTTCCGGCATTCCAGAAGTACCCGCATCATGTTCAGGTTTGGTGGTCTCTGATACTAATGTTGCATGTAATGTCATAAAGTAGCTGCTCGTGTCATGATGACAATACATCCATTAGTGTATCAGCTTCAGTGTGAAAACATGAGAATATATGGGATTGTCATAAGTACGGACAACAACGCCGTATAAATTGATTCGGTATCGGTAACACGATACTGGGCCCGCTACAGCGCTTCTGGAGATAGCTAGATACTGGCTGCCGAAAACCTAATGCTATGCGAGTTTCTGATAATACCGATTGAACATACATTGCCATCTCTGGCAGTATCATGAAAACACAATTTTTGTGATGTGGTGGGTTGGGTGTTTGGCTCAAACCCGATGTCTGAGCCTGGCCCGACAAATACTAGGACGGCTGTGCCAAGAACCCCAGTGATCAATCGGTGCGTCCATCTCGAATTCTCTTACACCTGCGTTTCTTGCTGAGAGGTGTCGTTGTTGATAGTCCAACTGGCCATGACTGTGTGATCTGCCAAGATCCAATCCGTGGCGCGGAAATTCGAGCACCCTGTGGTCACTACTACGACATTGGTTGCGTCACGAATCTATTCCGGTCTTCCACCAGAGACGAAACGCTCTACCCTCCTCGTTGCTGCAGGCAGAACATTCCCTTTATTCAGGTTCAACCCCACCTCTCACAACCACTCATCACGACGTTCCAGCAGAAGCAGGTCGAATTTGGCACCCTGAAACGGGTCTACTGTTCATCTCCTGCATGCAGCCGGTTCTTGGGATCCCTCTCCGAAGGCGTTTTCACCAGTAAAGTGTATACCTGTCCTGCACCGGGGTGTAGAAGGCGGACGTGTGGCAAGTGTCGTGAGCGGCACACTGATTGGACACACATCTGTCGTCCCGATGCAGACGCGGCCCAAGTCCTCCAGCTCGGGCGCGCCTCTGGCTGGGCGCGCTGCCCAGGGTGTTCACAAATGATCGAGCTCAACCTAGGCTGCTTCCACATGACTTGTCGATGCCGAACGGAATTTTGTTACCTCTGTCGCGCGCGGTGGAAGACTTGTCCGTGTCCGCAGTGGGACGAACGGCGGTTGTTGGCGGCCGCCGAGGAGAGGGTGGACGCGCAGCTTGTGGTGCGGGAACGGGGTGCACAACGCGATATACCCGTGCAGCGGGCACGTCCCGTTCCCGTTCCCGTTCCTGCCCCTGCGGTGCGCTATCCTAATGTTCCAGCTCAGAATGCACAGCCGAACCGCGCGCGGGTGGTTATACCAGGTCCAGCACAGAGGCCCGCTGGTGCACCTGCACCAGCACCACCTGTACCTCCTGCGCGGGTACCAGTCGTACAACTCCCGCGTCCCCAACCTACCCCTGCACGCACACCGACAGCCGGCGCATCAATGTCCTCAAACTCGACTAGAAACGCAGCACAGACATGGGGACAACTAGCAAGCCAAGTAGCAAGCACCGCCTTGACTCTAGTCGCGCGCCCGAGACCACCCACAAACACGGTCACCTCCGCATCCACATCCACATCGGCATCGGCATCATCTTCTGGACAAGCGCGTTGGC
>JBBPSC010000534.1:0-16770 GCA_038093395.1 Baorangia bicolor
AAATCTCCCATTTGGGTCGTGTGGCTCGCCTCTCGCAGTACCTGGAGTTGAAGACACTCGAGGCTGGGGAGCGTAAACGGCTGAAGCGGCGCGTCCCGGGTGCCGCTGTCGATGGTGATGCCGCACTCCTTGAGCGACGTACATTGCTGGAGGATACCCACGTAGTCCGTGATAGAGGTCGTGCTCGAACGCGCGTCTTGCATAAAGGACAAACGCGTGAGCGTGGCCCAAGATGTGCGCACGTCCCGAATAGCGAGACCAGCAAGCGACAACGAAAGTCGATGAAGTGGTGCGCGGGACAGATCGAAGCAAACGGGTTGCACGTCCTCTGCCTCGTCCGGCTGTCGATTCCCGAAAAACGACATGCATTGACCGCCATCGGTCACGTCAAACGTCGACAACGAGGTGCACTCGGTGAAGGCGCGGCAGACGAGCCTGTATATCACCGGCGAGTTCTGTAAACGGACGAGGACCGTCTTCCACCTCGCCGCGTGCGCTGCGATGGTCTCGAAGAGGTCCACCAGACCGGGTAATACCCGCTCCGTCTTGCACAGGACGACGAGGTTGAGAGGAAGACTACCCGAGTGCGCTAGCCACGTCTGCAGCACTGGCAACGCGTCCCTGCGAACCTCGTCCGAGTAACGCCCCTCACAGACGTTCACAAAGATATCCCGCCACAGCCGAGGCGTCGCATGCGCGATGGCACGCCACGAACGACACACCCGTCCGAGCAACAGCGGTGCCTCCTTGTTCCGCGCAGTCATCAAGAACACCACGCTCGACTTGCGCGTGTCGAGACACTGCTCGAATATCTCGGACAGGATCTCGGGAGGTAAACGCTTGATCGGGGCGAGCGTTGCCTGGAGTTTGACGAGCATGTCTTTGGTTTGAACTTGACGACGCTCCATGTCGGCGAGACGTCTCTCGAGACGCTCGACTTCGTCTTGGATGGCGACGAGTTGACGCTCGTGTTCCTCGATGAGGGATTTGACACCGGTACACGCCTCAGCGGAAGGACAAAGGTTGGAATGCAATAAACACGAATAGCCGTGCTAGACAGACCAACGTTGGTGAGACCCTCCCAGGGAGTGTTAAAACGCGCGAGCACTACTCACCGGAATCTCTATCGATCCGCATTCGGTCGGGGTGGTCGAGGCGCTGTCCGTCATATTTCGAGCTATAAAAAAAGAACGAGCGAGCGTTTTTTTCGTGAGCGACTCTGAAAGAGAGAAAACGTCCACTCAACTGCAACTTTAAATGCGAGGAAGGCGAATCTGTTTCAGAACCGAACATTCCAAACACTTATGAACGGGCGCATCCGAGTAAGCGGCCAACGACACTGCAGGAATTTGAACCTATATCACGGCAGAACACGAGGGGTCCAGCATGCGCGCGTACGTCCGTGGAGAGGAGAATGAGATTCTAGGGACCCTCGGGTTCCAGCGTACATCGTTGCATGCAGAACTCGAGTGGCGTCTAGCTCCGTCGCATCGAAAAGGCAGTGAAAGTAGTAGTAGAGCTCCACGGTAATGTCCGCAGCCTGCTACATTCGGCGAGAAGAACGAGTGAGCTCAGGTGCGAACGACTGTGAGATTTCTGCACGACAAGTCTGACAATAATGTCACGTCACGAGCCTGGTGAAAAAGTTGAAGCAGGGTGAGCGGCGACTCCCACCACGGTGACATGCCCACTATCGGCGGTCCATGATAATGACGGAAGTACTTCAAGTATTGACATGAATCGGAACAAAAAGCCATGCCCACGCCCGCACCGCAGTTCATCACACGACAATCTCGGCCTGAGGCTTCATCTCATCCTCGCGAGCGGCCACGTCCCGCGCAATCCGCCGTCTCTGCACCGTCTGCCCACCCTTGCTGCCCCACACGCCACCCGTGATCCCCCCCTTCTCAAAGATGTGATCCACGTCTTCGAGCTCTAACCCCTTGGTCTCCGGGAAAAACACGTACACGATCGGTATCCAAAGCGCGTTGAATATGGCAAAGATGACGAACACGCGCCATCCAATGTTGGCGATCGCGGGAGGCGTGATTTGTACTGGGGACACGAAAAAAAAAACGTTTTTGGGGTTGCGTTACAAGTTCAACTTGGATGGCTCACGTGTGATAAGGAATGGACGTACCGATGATGAACGTGCTAATCCAATTGGACAGTGATGATATGGAGGAACCCCTCGCTCTGATACGGGTAGTCGATATCTATATGGGCATGTCGTGAAGCATTGATGAAGTGATCCTGTGCAAATTACAAACGCACCTCCGCAGGGTACAGCCACGGCTAAACCATAATAAGCATGATAAGACGTGACTTTGGACAGAGACTGAGGACCCACTATGGGCAAGAACCCTATGCCAAGAAAGATTTGGAAGAGGAAGACCATCGCCGTGGCTCCATATGCAGCGGACTTGCTGCCGGTTGAGAGCAATGCCGCAGCCAATATGAAGCACAGCGAAAGACCAGCCGAAGATATCATTAACAAGACACGCCTGCCATATCGATCAATGGTCTACGAAAAAGGTCAATTACTGAATCACTTCCATCATGATCGGAACAATGCTCACCCATAGCGGAATGAAGGAAGCGAACATGAATGTAACGGCTGTGCAGCCGCCGAGAATCAAGGAGAGGTTCCGTGAAAGGCCCATCGTGTTTTGATAAACGACAGGAGCCAGATAACTATCATATATTAAAAAACCAAAATGGGATTCATATCCAAAGCGAAGTAGTGCCGACGCACTTGATCATATTCGCACTTCGTCCGAACCGAGTAAGCAAGCCAGGCGGTGTGCAGACAGATTGGGGAGCACGCACCCGGTGAACTGCTGCATTATATTCACGCCTGCACATAGGCACATTCGTCGAAAGTTTCCCAGCGGACCACCCTGGATGAGTTCCGCGTACCGGAAGGGTCCTAGGGGACCGTTGTCAGTACGCTAGCGTCTCGAACAGGGGTCGAGGTGTTATCCCGTGGTGCGCTTACCCCCTGCGCTTTCTTGTTCGAGCGACACTTCTATTTCCTTTAGCTTCTCAACCACATCCGGATCACTTGTGGAATCGCGACCCTCGAGTTGAGCGAGTATGCGAGCGCCTTCTGTGTTTCGACCGTGCGCGACGAGCCAACGCGGGGAATCGGGAAGCACGGTAACTTGGAGCAACGGCAGAAAAGCAAAAACCGCCTGAAAACCTGTACCTACAATCAAAAATTTGCAAGACTTGATGATACAGTGGTTGCACTCAACCAATGGGCAGACGCCATTGGACGGGTCCGTTCACGAACGATAGTCCATAATCTAGCCAGTAAGCCTTTGCATCGCCCCAGGATAAGCTCAATGAACGACAGGCATGACAGGAATTGGAGACGCGTACAATCACTAAACCAATGATCGTGATCGCAGAATTCAGGGAGACGAGTGTTCCCCGTACTAGACCGTCGCACGTCTCCGACTGGTATACAGGAATGGACGAGGAGTTGAATCCATTACCCTAGTCACATTCAGAACTGACATCACACGGTAGCTCTGCATCCATACTCACGATGCCGGTGACAATACGCCCCACATACAACTGAGCCCGGGTCGTCGAGCTCGTCAAGATTGCCTGAGAAGTTTTCAGTACAACTGCAACGCATGACAGCCCGGGAGAAGTTGCGTTACAGTGCCCACGAGCATCGTGCATGCGCCAGACATGATCATGCGCTTTCGTCCAATGTACTCGCCAAAAAAGAAGACGATCAAGCTTCCTGTCGCACACCCGATATCCTTTTGGTTTTTCAAGACGCATGAGCGTCACGTCACAAGCATCGCGAAATCAGACTTGCATAGATAGCTACCTTTTTTGACAGAGGCTCTGAGATGAGACGTAGATGATGCGGTGCGGACGCAGACTCACGATAAGCCCTTGGGTCGTCGGGTCCGGGTCACCAAAGTCTCTTCCAAACTGGTTGTTCGCGCCAATCTACGAGAACATTGATTGGGCACTTGAGTTTCTCGATGAAACCACCTACGATACCGGACATGACGCCTTGATCGTACCCTTGAAGAAGGAATCCCGTGGAGCAACATGCTGAGAGAGAACTGTTATATCATCGGTGGCGGCTCTCGAGGGTCTGGCTGCATACCTGTGATCGCCCACACCAAGTATTTACCCTTGAGCGGTACCGTCCACATCCTGGGTTGGATATACGGACCTGTAGTTAGGTTGTACTGGTAGATGAGGATTGCAAACGCCGAGTCTTAACAGAACCCGGATCTTGTGGGCTGAGATATCTTGAAAATGCTACCAGGGATCAAGTGATCATGGAGCAAAGATTCTACGTATACGTGATTCTTGGAGCTTGTAGCGGCCCATGAGCGGGCACGCGTGATCATGCATCATCACTGGGGATCATATGCATGATGCGCATCCTTGCAATTTTCTCACAGTGAGCCACACGGTTCAACATACTGAAAGCCGAGAATGAGGCCTTCCGACACTAGAAACTCACCCGAGCTCGTTCGTGGAATGATGGAGACCACGTTGGAGGTTGCTGTCGCTGTCAGGTCAATGTGGACGACAGGGGGAACTCGGACTGGTTCAAGTTCGTCCAAATAGTCGGATAAGCACAAACGAACACCGTCATCACAGCAGCCTGTATGCGATCGTTTGGGCGCGCGGAGTCCTAGCTCAAAGTAAGCGCTTGGACTCGCATTGAATTCTCTTCTCCTCCTATGTTGTCTCGCAAGGGAAGCCGACTTGTCGAGAAATCCTCGGACACGGTCCCACTGGATGTGTTGGAACCACAGAACGCGCGGTAGCAGGCTCGTTTCTCTCGGGGAAGGACCGGCTGTTGTAGCATTCCTGCTATCGAAAGCCCCATCATCGCGTCCAGTCCGCATCCCAGACCATCCCGGAATCCCTTCAGCATCATCTTCAGCATCAGCCCTCTTCCTTTCCATTATCCCCCCCCCCATCTTGCCACAGAAGGCTACGGGACTACCGACCGGAAGTACCTCGCGCCAGCGCTCGAGGTCATCGAGGCGTACTGGTATGCGAGTATCAATGCGGTGTCTCGCGTTGATCCACACTTTGGGGTGTTACAGGATTGGGATATGGCAAATGAATGTCCCAGCGTAAGCCTGTCTCCCCTGCGAGTCACTGTAGCTAATCCATCTGTCTACAGATTGGATCATATTGCCATGTTGCGCTTCTACCACGGTGCGGCGACAACTTTGGTGTCACTTGTACCTGTCCATGTGGAAAGCTGGATCGTACCTCTACCGCGACATCGATCGAGCCCACATCATTGAGCTGCGAGACTTGAGTCTGATAGCACCTCCGCTGTCACATCAGTAGGTCGTTACGGGTCTGGCGCAAACGTGATGGCCGAGGGCACTGTGAGACTTATCGTCATGCTGGACTAGTCCGCTTCTTCAGCCCCGCCATCCCCATCATTCATATTGAATTTCCTCTTTCTAACTGGCAGTGGTAGTCCAGCACCGCCACCTTTTGCCATAGAGCATCCAGGTTCTGCTCTATCTCCTCAGCCCACTCCAGGACGAGATGCCATCCGAGCAGATGCGTGCGCCGAAGTGCAGCTTAGGTATTCTCAACTTCATGTCGCGTAACGAATTCGAGAAACGTGAATAAGGACCGAACGTCGAACCGCTTCGGTAGATGAACAGACTTGAGTTGACCGTACGCGCTGGTATTACAGCTCATAGAGCAAATATACACCATCGTTCTCCTTCCGTCATGATCATGATTGTCTCGTTCTAATGAAAACCCGATATCGTTCAAGATAAATTTACCATGATATCCAAGCAACAAAAGACTAGTCATGTCTCCGAGTCAGCCAACCAAAGTGGAAGCAACGCGAACACGACGCCTCACCTTGGGATACGTCCTCACAATCAACTTGCGCAGCTCGTCCATGATCAAGATACCGAGCGCGAAGGAGAAGGGAATGCCCCAGAACATGCCAGGGATAGGTCTCATATAGAAGACTTGCTGAAGTCCAGGTCCGTAAAGGTTGATCACCGCAATCACGGCTGTGGCGAGCATACTGCACGGTACGACCAGATTACGGCGGGGACCCCAGAGGGGATTCGAGTATACCATCGAGACGCGGCGGTTACGAACGGACAACAAGCTACCATACTGACCAAAGACAAGTGTGATGTAGCTACACGCCGTCAGTGAGCAAAAGTAAAAGAGGTCTCCGATGACGTACTAGATGCTGGTGCCCACATTGACGAACTCCGTGAGTTGGCCGATAGTATAGCCTTGCCAGCCGTCTTGCCATTTGTTGTACACCAAGATGACGTCGTAGAACTTGAGACCCTGGCGCTCCATGTAGAAGAACCACATGGCCATTGCACAGGGCCAAAGCATGAGCCCGATGAACTGACAGAATGATCAGCTATGTGCCCAATTAACTAATATTGGTCATTCACCAAGTAAACTTGCACGAACAAACGCCAGTCCGTCAAACGGTCAGTGCGCGCATTACGTGGCTTACGGGTCATAAGGTCTGACCGTACAATCAGAAAACATTCAAGGACCACACGTTGTACTCACCAGATTCTGCCTTCTCGTACATCAGGGATATTGACATGACGACGTCGTTCGTGATACAGAAGCAGACCTGCTGGTACGTAGTCATGGGTAGCTGCATACCAAGAAGGACGTTCGACAAGACAGCCATGAACTCAGTATAACTTCCAGCCTGAGACTGACGTCAGTGCTCGTTGATGCGCACGCAGAAATTTACTGACCGGCATGAGGTATAGAGTAACCTTTTTGAGGTTATCGAACACGAGGCGACCCATCTCGATGGCGACTGGTATTGATGCAAAGTCGTTCTTGAGCAGGATGATGGCAGCTTGAAGCCACTTTCAGCACCGCGACAGGGGTAAACGGCTCGACATACCGGCTTCCTTCGCGACATCACTTCCACTTCCCATTGCCACGCCAATGTCTGCAGCTTTCAGCGCAGGAGCATCGTTGACACCGTCACCCGTGACTGCAACCGTGTTGTCCCCACGGTACTTGATCTCCTCGACGATTTTCATTTTTTGGTCGGGGGTGGTACGCGCAAACACAATCTCACTGTATGTTCCAACGATGACATCCCAGTCGGGTGGAGTGAGAGTGGAAACGTCTTCGCCGGTCAGAACGAGCGACCTGATCGCGTCATCCTCTGAGGGCTTGACATCGTAGCGTGACTTGGGAGGTGTCTTTCGGGATGCGACCGCCATAACGTTTTCGCTCGTGTCAATTCGTTCTTGCGAGATAATCCCAACCTGGCAAAAAAAAGCACATTATGAATACACGAATGCAGGTCAAATACAAGGGACGATTTACATGACGTGCGATGGCCACCGCAGTGAGTTTGAAATCACCAGTGACCATGAAGACACGAACGCCAGCTTTTCTGATCGTCTCAATCGCAGCCGGTACGTCTTCACGAGGAGGATCACGAAGTCCGACAAGGCCAACGAGCGTTAAATCTTGCATCTCAGAGTACATCAATTCTTCCATCGTGTTTGCGGGCAATCCGAGCTTGATTCCGTCCAGGGATTTGCGGCAACTGTAGAACAGGTGTTTAGGAGTGCATGGTCCTTGATACAATGAAGAGAGACTCACAGTGCAAGAACCCGCTTGCCTTCGCTCGACCATTCGTTTTGGATTGCAGACATCCTTTGCCTTTCATTCGGCCCGAATGGTATAGATGTGCCATCACATTGTAGCACGCTGCTGCACGAGGTGAACAATACATCTGGGCCACCCTTGATGAGCATCCATCCCGAATTGTCGTGCTTTTCGTCGTTTGAAACTGCAACGGTCAGCGCCCATTTGTTGCGAGAGTTGAAAGGAATCTCAAAATTCTTCGTCCAAGACTGTAGAAGCTGCGCGGTATCGATCTCCAGACTCGGGACGGAGAGTACCTCGGAAAAGCGCAGAAGCGCAGTGTCTGTCGGGTCGCCCTTCACAGTACGTTCTTCGACTGGCTTGTTTAGCGTAACTGCGTCGAATTTCGCGGCGTTGCACAGCCGGGCAATTTGATGGATGGCTTTGAGACCAGCGAACCTTGCCGGTTCCGAGGCTTGCGAGATTTTCTCGTGAATGTCACGAACGGAGAAATGATTGTCGAGGAAGGCAATGTTCTCGAGCATCTATACAAGTCCAGTGAGGACATGAATGCGACACTCCTACGCCATAGCGACTTACCATCTTTCCTGCCGTGAGTGTACCGGTCTTGTCGGAGCACAAGACAGACATGCACCCAAGGGTCTCGATAGTAGCCAGATTTTTAACCAGCACAGAGCGCTTTGCCATACGGCGAGCGATAACGGTCAACGAGAGGGCGACACAGATGGGCAAACCCTAAGACAGAGGGGTCAGTCAGGAAGAAAGACAGATAACCGGAAGAGATGTACCTGAGGGACGAAAGCTGTGAGACAACCGATCGAGTTCACGATGGCCGTACTCGTTGTGTCGTAGCCAGGGTACGTCGTCCGCAGCCAAACGCCGTACAGAAGGAGTGAGAAGAGGAAAAAGAACAGAGCGAGGCAAGAGATGATCTTCGTGAAGAACCAGACCTCCTTCTGAATCGTCGTTAGCTTGAACTTCTTTTCGCCGGACATGGCCACCAAGCGACCCATCACGGTGCGGTCTCCGGTAGCAAACGTGATGCCAGTGCAAGTGCCCTGAGTGACGAACGTCGAATTCAAGGCAAGATTACGGGTCTCGAGGGCATTGTCCGACGTTGCCGTCAAGACACCGGGGATCATGTCACTATGCTACCTCTTAGCCCATCCACGCACAAAAGATTTTGGAGGCTGGGCGAACTCACCTCTCACCAGTAAGCAGGGAACGGTCGAATCGAAGATCCGAAGAAGCCTGTACTATTCTTATGTCGGCCGGAACACGATCACCGGGTCCGAGGACGATGACGTCACCAACGACGATGTCGGTTGCGGGAAGGAGCACCTGCTTTCCATCGCGAATCACGGACGCCTCCTCAGCAATGAGAGACTTGATTGACTTCATGATCCTGCTAGCATTCCAATCCACCAAGGCATAGAACGTGGCTGAAATGATAATAACAAGCAGCTGTTGCCGAAAAGGATGAAAAACAACGAAACCGATACAACCGACAGCACTCACCAACAGAATCGCGACACCGAGTACGAAAACCTGGGGTGGTTGGCCGAGGGGCTTATATGACAACTGTAAGGAGTAACAATGAGCAGCCGAAGGTGTCTTTCACTGCGAAATGCGTACGAGCGTCAAAATGAACGCGATCCACATGAGGAAGTTGAAGCCACCAAAGACATAGTTTAACGCTTTCTTCCAGTACTGGGTTGGTGGAGGACTGATGACGTTCTTGCCATCCCTTATCTTGCGCTGAACGGCAGCGTTGTCTAAGCCGTGTACAGGATGAGTGGAGTAGCGGGTGTACACCTCTTCCGGGGTGATGAGGTGGACGTCGATGCTCGCGATAGCATCGGCTGGATCCGCGCTGACCTTGGGCTTAGCAGGCAGCTGCTTTTCCTCAACACGGACGGAAAGCGTTCGATAACTACCAGAGAACGTAGCATGAGCGGACGATGGATGGCGAACGCGGCGTAGATGTCTTACCCGATCTGAATCCCATAACCGGAGACCTTGTCCCTCCCGGACGTCGACACCCTCGAGTTCGTCTTCTGGAAGTCCATAGGATCAAGTCGCACTCCGGACGTCAAGTTGGACACGCCTTGAAGTTATCGGCTGCGATCCTTTATCCGCCTCTCACCACTGTAACGTCACTCGCGTTGTTTTCGCCATTCGAGTCCTGTCAACACCAAAGTGGATGGTGCGAAATGCGCGAGTTTTGCCGTGACGAGTCACGGTAGACGATAGTAACCGTACCGTACGGTCCGTACCCCTGCTAACAATCTCAGCTGATCATTGTCCCCTAGAATGAGAGCCACACATGCTTGATCAAGCTTTGTTTGAGTACTTACAATCGACGCTAACCCCGCTCCGCCATCGAACTCGTTTCTTTGTCTGGTCAACAACGCGGCGAAGGCACCTTGCTTGCTAAGCGGGCCCTGAGATTCAGAAGTTCCAGGGCCGCGTCTACAGGTCTGGTAGATAGTGGCATGAGATCGGATCCCGAGCTGTGGTCATCCCATTCGCGAAAAGGCCTCCATTGGCCCCGCCATCAGCGCGGCGTCGACGAAGGAGGGTGATATGATATATAAGGTGTGGCACCCACCGTCTAGTAGGCGCTATTAAATTTCTGCTGGCGCTGCACATCCGAACCATTCCCCCGCTTGACAGCCCGCAGTCGTATTCCAAAGGGCAGTGAGCGGAACCCCCTCGCTTCAATCGATAGCAGACACGGCCCGTACGGCGGCGATCAGAGCAAAGCGAATGACGTCGGTGACACGTGGGGCTTATCAGGCTCCACTCACGCACGATCTTGATCGAACTATGAATCATATCCAACAAAATATAAACCCTGCGTTATCGTTATCTGTCCCAATGGATACACTTCTGGGTATCTACTCGACAGAACAGGTACGCGGACAATATCAATTCCAAACGGATTCTCTGTTGCAATGTATATGTATGGCTCAAGACCCTTCAAAGGATATACATGTATCTTACTATGGACAGTCGGGTTGATCGCGATGGCAACTTAAAGTTGCCATGCCCAGTATGTTACCACGCCATCTTGGCAATGATCGACTAATCCAACGCGGTTAGATGACATCGTTGTATCCGCACATTCGTGACTTACTTTGGGGTAGGTCCTGACGATCAGCTTACGGAGTTCGTCTACGATCAATATCCCGAGCGCGAAGCCGAAAGGTGGGCCCCAGAACATAGCCGGGATCGGCGTGGTGTAGAAGACGTTCTGAAGCCCAGGCCCATACAGATTGACAATAGCGATCATAGCCGTACCAACCATCCCAGCGGGCACGATCAGGTTCTGCCTTGGTCCCCAGAGCGGATTCGACTGCAAGAGCGAGACTCTCCTGTTACGGATAGCAAGAATACTGCCGTATTGGATAAACACCATAGTCACGTAGCTATGCGGGGTCAACGGTCGAGTAGCCGGGGAGAAAAGGATCACTTACTAGATACACTGCCCGGTGTTGACGAGGTTCGTCAATTCACTGGCCGACTTACCCTTCCAACCGTCTCCCCACTGGTTGTAGGTCAGAATGACGTCGTAGAAACCGAGGCCATTCTGGTCCATGTACACGAACCACATGGCCATACAGCAGGGCCAAGCCATGAGCCCAAGGAACTGGTTGACAGTAAGTTCATGCTCTTGGAACGTATACAATGACTAACCAGGTAAATTTGGAAGAACAGCCGCCAGTCTGTGAGGCGATCCGTCCTGGCATTCCTCGGTTTTCGCATCATGAGGTCAGCCTCCGCTTTCTCGTACATCAAAGCGATGGACATGACGACGTCGTTTGTGATTGAGAAACAGACTTGTAGGTACGAACTTAAAGGAATTTGCATTCCCAGCAAGACATTGGCGAGCACTCCCATGAATTCGGTGTATGAACCGACCTTGGTGACAGCTAAGTTTTCATATATCAGGTTGGGATTCGACAGTGACTTACTGGCATAAGATAGAGCGTCACTTTCTTCAGGTTGTCAAATACCAAACGACCCATTTCAATGGCCACGGGGATGGATGCAAAGTCATTGTTGAGCAAGATAAGTGCAGCTTATCGTCGTCATTTGCATTAACTAGGGGATGACGGAAGGAGAGGTCCGAACAAAACTCACCAGCTTCCTTTGCAACATCGCTTCCGCTTCCCATGGCGACACCAATGTCAGATGCCTTGAGCGCTGGCGCATCGTTGACACCGTCACCGGTAACGGCGACCGTATTGTCCCCGCGAGATTTGATGTTTTCCACGATTGACATTTTCTGGTCAGGGGTCGTGCGCGCGAATACAATTTCGGTGTAAGATCCGACAATCACGTTCCAATCGGCAGGAGTAAGGGTGGCAACATCCTCGCCAGTTAGAACGAGGGCGCGGATAGGATCATCATCAGAAGGCTTGATCAATGATGGGCGAATTCCCTCCGGGTATCTGTCAACCGCCGCACGAACGTTGTCGATGGTATCGGTGCGTTGTTGGGTGACAATACCGACCTAGACGAGCATCGCGTTAGCCGAGGACGCCACAAGCATAAGCAACTGCGGCGGCCTACCTGACGAGCGATTGCCACAGCAGTCAGTTTGAAATCACCGGTGACCATAAATACCCGGACACCAGCTTTCCGAATGATATCAATAGCCACCGGAACATCGGTCCGGGGAGGATCGCGGATGCCAACCAGTCCAACCAATGTCAGGTCTTGCATTTCACTATACATGATTGCTTCTAAATCACTTGGGGGCAGTTCGCCCTTGAACACCTCGAGCGGTTTGCGGCACCTATACTATTCTTGAGCAATCACCCCGGCATGTGAAACAAGGGACTTACAATGCAAGGACACGCTGGCCTTCGTTCGACCATGTGCTCTGGAGTACAGCGAGTTGTTCCTTCGCAGAGTCATCAAATGGCACAACAGTGCCGTCCGACCTCATGACTGTGCTGCAAGAACGGAACAAGATGTCGGGAGCACCCTTGGCAAACATCCAGGTCCTGCCGTTCTTTTCGCTGATCTCACCATCGGCCACATCGTTGACCTCAATGACCGAAAGCATCCACTTGTTTTTGGAGTTGAACGGGATTTCGAATAGACGTCTGCAGCTGGCCAAGAGCGAAGGGGTATTGATGTTGAGACCAGGGACTGATAGTGCGTCGGAGAAGCGGAGAAGAGCAGTGTCGGTGGGATCTCCTTTGATAACACGCTCCGCGACTGGGCGATCGGCCGTAGCAGCATCGAACTTCGCGCCGTTGCAGAGTCTGGTGACCTTGTGCATGGCGTCAAGGCCAGCGTATATCTGAGGCTTCGCCGCTTCCGCTACTTGTCCCTCAATCTCGCCAGCTTTCATGGAAGCATCAAGGAACGCGATAGATGCGACAGCCTAAAGGGAGAGTTAGCGTACTAGTTGTGCAGGAAAACCAGTCAACTTACCATCTTTCCTGCGGTCAGAGTACCAGTTTTGTCGGAGCACAAAACAGAAATGCAACCGAGCGTCTCAATTGTGGCCAAGTTTTTGACAAGGACGTTTCTCTTGGCCATGCGACGTGCAATGACAGTCAAGGAAAGAGCGACACAGACGGGGAGACCCTGATTACGAGGAAATTAAGTATTTTCGTACACTACTCCAGATAGAAAAGCTCACCTGGGGCACGAATGCTGTCAGACACCCAATAGAGTTGATAATTGCACCACTAATGTTCTCATATCCTACATAACTCTTGCGAAGCCAAACACCGTACAAAAGGAGCGAAATGCAGAAGAGCGACAGAGCGACGGCGGAAATGACCTTGGTAAAGAACCAAATTTCTTTTTGGATGGTTGTCAATTTGAACTTTGTCTCGCCAGACATGCGAACCAAGCGCCCCATGACAGTGCGATCACCGGTGGCGAACACTACACCAAGGCAGGTGCCTTGCGTGACGAACGTCGAGGTGAGTGCCAAGTTGCGTGTCTCAAGGGCGTTGTCGGAGGTGGCATCGAGGGATCCCGGAATCATATCACTAGTCAGGATCAGTGTTGTCGTCATTTCAATAGAGCCAGTTGAACCGACCTTTCACCGGTAAGAAGAGACCGGTCGAAGCGCAAATCAGAAGACATTTGAACGATCCTGAGATCGGCAGGCACACGATCACCAGTAGCGAGCACAACAATATCCCCAACAACAATGTCATTTGCAAGAACGAGTTGTTGATTGCCTTCCCGAATGACCGCAGCCTCATGAGCAATGAGAGACTTGATGGACTTCATGATGCGGTTTGCGTTCCAGTCCACCAAAGCATAAAAGGTAGCGGAAATGACGATGACGAGCATCTATGAGGGCATGATGGTTAAAATCCAGAAGGGGGGATTGCAGAGGTGGCACTTACGAGGAGAACAGCGACGCCGAGGTTAAAGGCCAGCGGGGGCTGCCCCAAGGGCTTGTAAGAGAGCTAGAAGGTCTTTCATTATTGACGGGAAAAGCGGCGGATGTGAATGGGAGACCTACAACTGTGACGACGAACGCGATCCACATGAGGAAGTTGAAACCTCCGAAGACGTAGTTGAGCGCCTTCAGCCAGTACTGGGTAGGAGGGGGGCTAATAATGTTTTTTCCATCTTTCAATCTGCGTTCGACTGCAGCAGGCTCAAGGCCGACGGTGGGACTGCACGAGTAGCGAACATAGACATTGTCGGTCGGGATAAGATGGACATCGATGGCAGCAATGGCATCCGCAGGGTCTGCGGGTTTCTTGGGCTTTGCATCGCCTCCAACCTTTTCATCCACGCGAATTGAAAGGGTGCGGTAGCTGTTGGCGTCAAGAGGTCAGTGAAGAATTCGCGGACTTGTAGGAGAGGGAAGAGGGACCTTATCTGTATTCCATAGCCTGCTGGCGTCCGTGAGCTGGAGTCGCCTGTGACGGACTTCTCCATGGCTGTTGCACGTGCTGGAAGAAAGAGATGGTAAATACATATGAGCTTTTTATCTGTCTTACCTCCTTTCCCGGTCGAGATACCGCTAAACAAAAGAATTATTTTGTCACGTATTTTTCTCAGAGTGACTGAGCTGATTTCGCCATTGAGCTTGAAAGCTTTGACGCCCTGCTCAGCCACGCTGCGCTGATTTTGCCATTCCTCCGCCGCGTCACATCTGAGCCTGTCGCTAAAATCCCCACTCACCTATTCAAGTTTTCATAATTTTAGTCCCCTCAGCCTTCAGGCACTACGATATGATCCCCATGAGATACCCGCTGACAGCTCCATCTGCCCAGGGCACTCTGCCCAAATGCGATAAAATCGCTCCCAGTCTAGCTCCTCTTCCTTTCTCTACTGATTGACCCACCGGTCGCCGTCAGCGATGGCTCGGTCTGTGCTATACCGGAGAATACACATCCGTCGTATACCACATATCCACTGCATGCTCGCCGTACAATTGAGCCTCAGACGTTCCGCTTGCGGCTAAGATAAGACATCACCATGCCAACCGTCTGACACGTATCTCATAATGATGCGCCTTCAAAGGGTCGGAGTAACAAGGAGAGCTTGGCCTTGCTTGGGGTTAGCTTGGGCTCTGGCGAATGCTCCTTATCGGCGATACCTTTGGGATATATCTGCCCGAAGCTAAGTGCACGCTAGTCGCAAACTGAAGTGTTGTGAAGTCGAATTCCTTGCCCCGGACCCGTCGCCGAGCCAGCTCCCGCATAGAAGCTGAGCTTCAACATCGTAGAGTGACGACATTTCATCTTGCACGTTAAAATTGGCTGGTGAAGCAGCCGTTCTCCAAGTGGGGACAGTGGCTTGGTCAAGTCAAGTCCAGGCACCTGCGACCGGACCGTGCCAAGTCTCTTCAGGACAGAGTTTGGGGCAATAACCCACCAAGGACGGCCGCTTCTTGTGCGAACCGAAGGATATAAAGCAGGCAGCCGACTGGCGACCTGTTTAAGTGTAAGTGCCCCAAGATAATGTGTGCACACGCCTGCAATGCACAGTAGAGATCACTCTGCTGTACATGGCAAGGGCGCGCATTCACGACGGCGTAAAGCATGAATCTGCGGCTAGAGAGAGTCAGTGTTACCACCATAGAAAGGTGGGAGAGTGTTTGAGGGAGAAAGGGCTAATGCACGCTGTCCTAGTTATTTTTATGGGGTCCGCGTTGTTCCTGAAGACCTGAGGCCTGGGATTGGGCGCGGTGCCTGTTCCCTATGGCGACGTTTAAAACTGACGTGTCGGGACCCAATTTGATAAGCGGACCCTTTCCCAACTCACCCTCCTGACAGAATAGAAGCCCATGTCAATGGGAGATGCGGCAGCACTTGACACACGACCATAGTCTGTATCTGCGAGACATCGAATCATTACCTCCAACCTCTTGGGCATGGAGTGCCACTTGTAGGCCATCTCCGTATGATGGTCCAAATGCACAAATATTCGGCGCGCAACTTTCGGTAGAGCGCGCCACTATTTGTGGGTGAGTGCGCCACTATTTGACGGTTGAGCGCACACAATGAGGAGTTGAGTTGGTCATGAGCGCGCAATAATATGATGGTTAGGTACACATTGTAAGGAGGGTGCAAACAGTGAATACTCGAACACTACACTACTAAGAGGTTGTACTAATTCTGGTTCTGTGAGCTTATCTGGACGACGTTCGTCGTCGCCTCAGACTCGCCTGACACGTCCACAGACCTTGATCCCGATGGCTCCTGCCTGACTGTGGGTCATGGGCACTCCTCCATCCTCTTTGCTCGATCCCCAGTCATATGGCATCCATATTGGACGCATGGCGGTGGTGTCGTCATGCTGTTCGGGGGGGTAATGCTGATTTGCAACTCAGGCTGTAGACGAGTCACGAGGGACATCAGAACATCAGATCCCAGATTTGGTCGGAGATTGAACCTTGCATCTCTGTCGTGTCGGGAGAGGGCCCTGCCTCCTCGTCCAAGTCCTCGCCCGTCTGCTCAACATTGCCACTGGCCCGTTCTCCGCCATGTCCACCACCTCCCCCCCAACGTGCATCTCAAACGCATCACGCATAGGACATTCTGGCGCCTTGCAGTCTCACCCCCAATCTGGGGTCCCGAGCATGCAAGCCTCCCGCTGCTGACAGCCTGCTGTTGGCCCCCTGCG
>JBBPSC010000535.1:0-16767 GCA_038093395.1 Baorangia bicolor
AGAGAAAGGGGTCAAGGCAAGAACGTACGTGTACTGAGATCGTCTGAAGGGGGGCTAGGAGTGCTCTGTTCGACGTGAGTGACAGGTTTGAAGCGGGACTTGCGTTCCTACGCAACATATGAATATACTGTACGAGCGCGATGTTCGCCTCCATTACCTGTGCAGCCTTTTCTTCGATACCCTTGAGCAGCTTGTCAAATACCTTGTCCCAACCCTCGAACGCCTTGGCGAAATTCCAAGGGGTGGACGAATCCCGCGCGGTAGACGAAGCCTGTTTACCGTTGTTCATGGCATGGAGCGAGGCGACAAACGTAGCGAGGAAAGGTTCGAAGAGCTTGATAAAGAGCGCTTTCATAGCCGTAAGGAGGTCGTCGACATAGGTGAGTTGGAGGATGCGCTGGTACGCGACCTGTGGAGGGGTCAAGATCGACGTTGTATGGGCGTCGGAGGAGCACGTACGACGAAGATGAGCTCGAGGTCGTTTACGAACGTCCATTTTACTGCATAGCCATCCTTTTCGTACTTTTCTTCCGCGGTTCGGCCCTCGATGAGTGCTTCCCGGATGAGAGAGTTGACCGGCGATGCGGCGGAGGAAGTTATATGGGAAGCTTCCGGCGTGAACGAGCGCGACCAGAGTACGACACCCCCTGCAATCAAAGCTTGAACCAGATCTTGAAGATGGACGGGATACATACCTTTGTGCGAAATGGAGCAGTGATCTAACATGTTCTACACTGAGTGCTCAAGCGCTCACCAGTGCACCAAACAGCCTACAGTCAATTACGTAATCCTCATTGCAAGGGGTATAAATTAATCGGGATCGATCGTAGGTAAGTAGAAAGTACATGTTTCAAACTACAAATGTCCAGCTTCCTCCAGGTCTGGTTGACGACGCAAGGGTTGTAACGATGTCGGTGAGCGGGAGGGACATGGTGGTGATAACGGTTCGTCCAACGAAAAACGTGGCGCGAAATGGAGGACGGAATCTGCGTGAGCTGGAGACTGACGCACTGGCGACAACTCGCCCGAGAGGATCTCCGTTTCGCTCCCCCATAACTCTCTCCTACTCCCGACACTCGCACTTGGATGGTGTTTGGCGACAAACGAGTCGTTGGCTTGTTGTTGCGAGGACAATCTCTGAGGTTGGAGCGGATTCTCGACGCTTGGCCGCTGTGATGGGATATCTGTCATCATCATTTCGTCTGGGAACCTCATGTTTTGCATCGGCGGGCTGGTATAATACGAGTTTTGCATAAACGGGAGCGGGACAGTGGGGGGATAGTGTGTATACCCGCCGCCCTTTTCAGGAAATGTGGGCGTGTACTCGGCGCCTGACTCGAAGCGAAGGACGGGCGTGGCGCCTGCCTTGAGGGAGTTCATGAACTCGGACGAGGGGGGTGTGCGTTTGCGTTTACGGGCGCGAAGGTAGAGGAGGATGCCCAGCGCGGCCAATACGAGGAATATAACACCACCGATCACGCTTCCGGCAATTGTGCCCGCATTGGGGGTGGAGGACGTAGTAGCTGCTACGATGGGCGACGGGGTGGAGGATTGGGTGGATGTACTCGTGGTCGTTGACGTGGGCTGTGGATCAGAGCTAGATGGGGTTGTGTACACTGACGCTGGTGTCGATGAGGTATTGGAGGGGGGGCAGTAGTAAGGGTCTTGACAACTTGAAGCTTGGCGTTTCTGGCAAGGGGTTAGCGGCGCACCCAGTCACGAACTCACTGCTCACGGGAAGAATGGCCCAAACACTTTTACGACCCGACATCTGGATGATAGAGGACGCAAGAGACGGAGCGTCAACGAGTTTTACCTGGAATCCTTGCAGAAATCAGCGCTGGGACGGTATCAGCTGGAGAAACACTAAAATATCACTGCATCAGTGCATTGCCTCAATCGCTCATGCGACCGCTCTTCCCCTTTCCACGTCTCCCACTCACTCGTGTAAACATGAGAGTCGTGCCCGTACCCGTCAGGCAGGATAATTATGCATATTTAATCATCGACGAGCCCTCCAACAAGGCTGCTGCAGTCGACCCATATGACGTCCCAAAAGTACAGGCTGCCGCAGACCGTCTAGGGGTCTCAATTGTTGCCGCAATCACGACGCACCATCACAACGATCATAGCGGCGGAAACGAGGTCTGTCTCCAGTTGTTTGCCACTTCCCATCATCTCACTACCCTACCCGGCGACTAGACTTTTGTCAGTGCTGCGTCCACGACTCGGCTATCTATATGACGCTATGCTTGCTTTCTAGGCCGCAAAATACCCCGACGCACCCATCTACGGTGGGAGCGCACAGGTGCCTGCTCTGTCGCAGCCCGTCAAGGACAAGGACGAGTTCGTGATCGGAGATAACGTTCATGTCAAGTATGCTGTCCCTTACTTGCGCTGCAAAGCGACTGTTGATCCTCGAGCAGATGTCTGGCAACGCCGTGCCACACACAGGACTCCATCTGCTACTACATCACCGACTCGTCCAACAAGTCCCAGGCTGGCGGCGTCTTCACTGGCGATACCCTTTTCCAAGGTAAACAAAGTCCGTTCCGGGTTGTATATCACCTTGACACACAAAAGGGGGCTGTGGCCGCTTCTTCGAGGGTGACGGCAAACAGATGCACGCTGCGCTCTCGTACTTGGGAACGTTGCCCAACGAGACGGTGGTTTACAATGGTCACGAGTACACTGCCGGAAGCCTTGCTTTTGGGAAAACAGTTGATCCGACTAACCCAGGAATAGCCCGCCTGGCCAAACTTGTCGAGGACAACAAGATCATGACTGGGCTGTCTACTATTGGCGATGAAAAGGAATGGAACGTATTCATGCGCCTGGATAGTGAGGCGGTCAAGTAGGTACCTGGCTCGTCTCGGACGGGCGATGTATGAATTCACTCTGCAGGAACGCTACGGGTGTCACGGGCGAGTCTGCCATTATGGACAGGCTGCGCGAAATGAAGAACTCGTTCAGGGGGTAAAAGGAGCAAGCGGGTTAGGATGCATCGCTTACGGTTGATCATCATCGTCACTATCCAGTGTTCTATCGAGGGACTTGTTTTCGCCAAAAAGGGATGATAGTAAACGCAAGTACTCATTAAGCAGACCAGTCCGTCAGTATCGTAACAAATCAAGACGTTTAAGCGTTTAGCTCATGCCTACAACCTTCAACACCGCGGAGCGAGCGTATGGGATGTAGGATAGGCAGTACCAGGTGTATGCAAGGTACTCGATGATGACGAATACTGGGGAAAACAAGTGAGATAGGGGGAAAGAAGTGTTGACCGGGACTTACCGATGCAAAGGACCTAAGTTATCGGGAGGTGAGGGTGGGAGGATAAAAGTGAGGGTCAAGGGGACGGACCTCGTTTTTGAGAACAAAGGCACCGACAAAGACGAGACCTATGGAAGCGAGAAAGACGACGGTGGCGAGGAGTCGCACGGGTTTGAACATCTTGGATGAGAAAAGCGTTAGACCAGGGGGGAAGAAGTGGAGGAAGATACGGAATTACCAGTTTGATTTGGCTTCCAAACTATATTTGATATCGTTCAGACTGGAGTACCTGGCTGAAGATAATTGGGCTTACCCCGATGAGGAAACCGGTCCCGGTGAGGGAGACGAGAATTCCGATGGTGTACAGGACTGGCAAGGAATTGAGTGATAAGACGGGGATGACATGGATGACATACCTGCAAAGCTGCCGAGCTGACCTAGAAACAAAAGGATGCTGCCTAGCAGGCTGAGGGCAAAGCCAATGATAAGACTGTGAGGGGGTAAGCAAAGTGGAGAGAGGAGGAGATGGACTGCGGACCAGCCAACGAAGCCATAGAGCCTCTGAGTGCGAGTGAGACCGAGAAAGTTGAACGCAGAGTCGCCCTCGAAGAACTGAGTGTCTGGCACGAGATTTCCTGCTGCTTCGAGGTTCAGCCAGCCTTTGGAGGACATGTTCGTGTTGGTAGTAGTAGTAGTAGTAATAGTACGGATTTGGATGTTTACCTCGTGTGATCAACGAGGCGCGCACGTTGTCAAAAGTTTGTCGATGCGACGAGGTGCAAGTTGTTCTCTCTTGCAGCGATGGACCAACTTTTTTCGAGAGGATCTGCTACCCCGCCCCCCGCCCAGTTCGTAGTCGGTCGCTCGGGATCTCCCTCCCACATAGACTCACTCTTCCAGTCCATCGCACCACAACAACAAGGAAACAACTCCGCTCCTGCAACCCCTACCATGCCCCCGACCGACCCCGCATCTACCCCTTCCACCCACCTCCCTCCATCCTCCGCAGCCGACAGGCAGAGCGCCCTCCTCTCTCTCCTCTACCCCGCCGCGACATCCGTCCCCGCACACCCCTCCCTCGTACCTCCCCCTCAGCCCCCCCAGCAGCAGATCCCAACGCCCCCCACCTCGTCCTCCCAGCGCTCTGGTCAGTCCCCTTCAAACACCAGCGAGACACAGGGAAAGATCCTCCTCGAACAGCTCATGGCAGGGTGAGTCCTCTTTCGCTCGTGCACGGACCCGTCCCTTGCCCTTCATATCTATCTCGCCATGCGCCAGCGCTTGCAGAATATCTCTTTTTCTTCCGTGGTATGCCTCACCTCACACACGAGGCCGCGTGGTCCTCCTTTTCTACCCATCTTTGTTACCCCCTCATCTCTTCCGTCTCGCATCCATGGCTTCCTGGGACTACATCGATACATTCTTTACTGACCCCTTTGATAGTTCCGCTCCCCGATCAAACTACTCCGACTCCCCAGGCACCCTGCCTTCCCTCCCCCCCGCCACCGCCGCCCCCCTCCAGCAACCTCCAGTTGAACCTTGTCACCCTTCAGACGGCTATGTCCCGCAGGACCCTCCGAGAGAGCTCCCCTCGCCGCCTCAACAACAGGCTCCTCCGTCCCCGCGCAAGTCCATGTTCGAGTTCATCTCCCCTTTCGATGCCCTTGCGTCCAACTCAAGTACCGTCAAAAAGAAGCCCGTCCCCACTGCAACCGCTAGCACCTCCAGCGGCAATGAGGATTCTTGGACTTCGGCTTCCCTCGGATCACTCAACGATCCAAAGCGAAAGTCGGTCGAAAACCTGATCGATCAATTAACTCGGGGCCAGGCGCCCTATTCTTCTGCTCAGCCTCCTTCCCCTTCATACGACCCGTATAGCACTACAGATGAGTATTCCCAGGTGGAACCCAACCAATCGACCCCACAACAGTCGCAACAGCAATCTCGTCCCATGCCCCCGCCTCCTCTTCCACCCAAGCCGGGCCGCGTCTCTCCCCCTCGCGCATCCCCGCCGAAACTCCCCATTCAGCAGCAGCCTCAGCGTCCACAGGGTAGGTCCACCGAGTCCCCTGTCGGACAACCTGTCGTCCCTATCCGAAGGGACAAGGAGGGCTCCCCGGGACCCCGCTCAAATTGGAAGAACGACGGTCGGGTCAAGGCCGTCATCAAGGGCAAGTCTCAATCGAGCCCCAGGTACGCACACATGTTTGCCTCATAGGTCCGAGCCTCAATGTTGTGCAGTCCACAGCCGCAAACGATCGTGTTCGACGTGGCTCAGCCTCTCGATGAAATACAGGCACCCAGGGATGCGGTCAAGTCGACTGCCATCGCCCTCGTCAAACAAGACCCCGTCTTCTTGCCCGGCACTACCATCGGGGCCACCCACTGGATTGCCTACGCCATGACGAGGGGTCGTGTTCGTGTCATTTCACGTTCCAGCGGTGATCGCACCCTGCTGCAATTGCCTACCGTCTTTGCGCCAGCAACCCAAGTCATCGATATGGCCGTTTACGGCAACAGACTCGCAGGTGTGACCTCCGATGGTGGCTTCGTCGTTTGGGAATTACCCGAAGTCATCACTGATGATGTCCCGTACGTGTCTATGCGCTCCTTGGGGTTTATTCAGGCTGAGATGTCGTGTTTAGTGGACACCTCTTGCTATGTATCGTACCGAGCGCGGATGCTGATCCTTTGCATTCTGTCAAGTGGCATCCCAAACAAGCTGACACCCTGGCGGTTGCGTCTGAAACAAAGATGTATTTAATGGATTTGGCGGACGCTGCGCGTTCATTCAGGGGTGAACCTCAGCCACAAGTTGAGCTCAACCGCATCTCTCAAGTTTTTTCTATCCCTTCCGTAAGCATGTAATCCCCACTGTTTGCCTCCCATCTACTAACGCCACTCTGGTAGCGCCTGGTTGCGTTTGACTTTGACGTTCCTCACTTTGCGCTGGCGACCATCTCCGAGGATTCGACTCTGACGTTGTGGAACGTTCACGACAAGAGTCCATTCTGGACACACCGCGTCCGTGGAGATGATCTTCCATCCTCGTTGACTTTCATCGATGATGGTATCGTCATCGGCCGCAAGAACGGCACTGTGTTCCAGTTGCTCTCCGTGATTACAAAGAACGTTCTTTCCACCTTCCGATTTGTCAATGGCACCAAGGAGGACCCAGATATGTTTGGCCACGTCAACTACGACTCAAGGATCCAGACCCTGTGGGTTGCCAATAACCGCAGAGACAGTTTGATCGCGTTGAAGATTGGGTTTGACGTCTCTGGTTCGCCATCTGGTGAACTTGTTCGGGGTGGCTTCTTTGATCAGGTCGTCGAGTTCTCCGGTCCGAAGCCTACCATCCACTTTGTCATCCTCTCCGCGGATGCTGATCCTGCTGGGGACGAGGCTCATGCTGCCTGTGTTGCCGCGAAAGTGCCTCCAGGTGAACTTGCCCTCGTTGCCTTTTCCGTCCACTCGACCGGTGTCGATCAGGTTCTCGTGCGCAAGGAATGGTACGAGAGTGCACTCGTGAGCGCCGTTGCCAAATTCCCTCCCTACACACAATCTCAGGTTCCGACGTCTGCACCGCTGGACGTCAAACCAGCTCGCCAGATGCCCCAGGCGTCTCCCATCATCAGTGGACCCGCACCAGTCCCGCAGCAAGTCTCTTCTGTGGTCCCTCCCGGTAGATTGCGGACACCGCCTTCCGAAGAAATTGAATCGGAGTTGACTCGTGATGAGGCACGTGGGTCCGAGGCAAAGGGAAAGAGCGCCAAAGGAAAGAACGTCGCCTTCAGAGACAGGGAGGATATTAGAGACAAGGATAAGGGGGCAAAGGCCGACCTGGGTTCCATCAGCGACTCTGGCGTCGCTCAGCTTGTCGCCAAGGAGATCAAAAAGAGCGAGGAAAACCTGCACACGCGTATTGGGCGATTGATCACAAAGGAAATGGACAAGCAGCGTAAGTGTCCTTCCAGGCGTGTTGACGAGCGGGCCCTGATTTGCTGTGCGTTTATCAGAACAACGGTTCGACGAGGCGCGGGCGCAAGAGCAAGCAGAGGACATTAATCGGCAGGAAAAGATTCTCAAATTGATCTCGACGGAGCTCACAAGGAATACCACGCGCGTGGTGGAGATGGCCGTCAAGGCCGAGGTCCAGAACTCGGTTCTTCCTGCCCTAGAGCATATCACGCGGAGCGAGGTTCGGTCTGCTCTCAACGAGCATGTCGGACGAGGTCTGACAGAGTATATACAAAACGTGAGCTGCTTGGTGTTGCGCAGCGGTTGATCTGACCACACCGATTGTCAGAACCTCCCGGTTGAGATCGAGAAGCTGTTGCTCAGACCTGACATTTCGAACCACTTTGCAAGCATACTCTCGACGAACCTGAACCCTCTTATCGAGAGATATGTCAAGGACACGGTTTCAAAGAGTTTTGTACCCGCCTACTCTCAACAGACTTCGGCCATGCACCAAGATATCCTGCGTGAGATGAGGACAGAAATCTTGAACGTGAAGAAGGATTCCATGACATGGCAAACGGAGGCGGCGCGGAGCCAGGAGGTTCGTACCTCATACACTGATATCGGACATTCCTCCTCACATCTCGTAGTCACTGATAAGGGATCTCGAACACTCTGTCAGAGTTCTCTCCGACCAGGTCAAATTCCTCACCATGAATGCGACGAATCTTCACCACCGGCTGCCCAGCGAAATCTCCCCGGTGTCCACCATCTCTTCGATGCCTCCTCAGTCTCTTCACCGTCAACCAAACCTCCCACCTTCCACGCAGTCGGCTTACACTTCGCAGCCTCTCAGCGGCTATACGCAACAGACGCAGGCACCGCCGGTCCATGGCTCGTGGTACTCCTCCGCAAATATCGCTGCTCCTCAAGCTTCGCACCCTATTGCTCCGCCCCCACCCCCGCCACCTCCGTCCTCTCAGCGTTCTCCCCCAGCTCAGTCTGAAGAGTGGGACGACACTTACTTGGCGGTGCTGGGCACGCAGGACTCTAAGCAGCTCCGAGAGCTGTTGGCGCGATCGAACCCAGAGGTTGTCATGCCTCTTAATGGACCTGGGCCACTGTCTCAGGCTGTTATTCTTACATTATTGCACCGCGTATGTGTAGTTCGTCCTTGATCATTTGTGCAGTGTCTGACTTGTCTGTTACTAGCTCGCTGGCATTGTAGGAGAGACACCGCCTGTTGACGAAGCTTTCAAGTCTGCACTGTGGTGGCTCCAGAGGGCGGCCACTGTTTTGAACATCAACGTACGTCGCTCGTTGACTCGTCCTGGTGTGAAAGTATCTCAACGCGCCCTCTTTCAGGAGCCTCTCATCTCCCCTTACATTGCGCGGGTCGTCCCTAATGTTAAGGGCATGTTGAACACCACGAAACAGCGTCTGGCAATTCTCCCTGGTGGACCTCAACTGATGGATTCGGCCAGAACCATCACAGAAATACAAGATATTCTCGCTCGCAAACAAGTCTAAACCTTTTTTTTTGTATCCACGTTGACGAAAATTCCAACACATGAGGAAAATGAGAAAAATAAAACAATCGGAACGACATTGTTTATCTCTTTTTTTTTTTTTTTTTTTACCATCTCAGAGATGACGTCCTCGCAATTTTTTCTCCCCGTTCATGCCAGGTTCATGAAATTTGTGACGCGCCCGATACGAATTTTCGTTTTTGATGTGTTGACATGCTTGTTGCTTTATCTTTTGTTTCGTTCATAATCGATGGCTCACCACATGTAGTTGTTGGTATAATTCGCTGTGTTGCAATCAACTTGGTCATTCTAGATCTTGCACGCCAGGTCGACCAATCGACGAGGGAATGTGCATAGATGGATCTAACCGCAGGATACTTTAGAGGAGTGCCCGCTGCCTGGGGGACTTTTCGATTCGCGTGATCTAGGGAATTTGACTACCAGGCTGCTCGGCGCCTAATAATTCTTTCGATGATAGCAATCTCCCGAAATCGACTTGGTCACGCATGCAAAAAGGGTCGACGGGGAAATGTGGTATGGATCTCGTGTCGGACAGCAGAGCACCTTACGGGGAGTGCGAGCTCTTAACAGGGGTTTTTGTCTCGGGAAGTAGACTCCCAAATCCTCAAAGTTGCCTCATTCCACCAAGCTCCCCCGGCGCGTGGTCCGGCAGACAGGCGAACATTTGGAACCGTATTGACGACCTAGGGAAAGCCCCCCCCCCCTGAAAATAATAATAATAAAAACGAGTCCAGTCACGACGGGCATTTGTGCGTCGGAAAATCACTTGCAATGTCAAAGTGCACAATTGCTTGTCCCCCCTGCGGGGAAAATTCGCCGCGAACTTGGAGCTCACCCGCTCAAGACGGGTGGACGGGTGGTAGTATTAGAAGGCGGGTGCCTAAAGCAAGACGATCGCGCAGCAATCGGTCACCCCTTCCATGCTTCCGTGGGCAGACAAAGCACGAGACACACGGTGAGAGCGACTCACCGACGTGTGCACCTGGGTCGAAAAGGCGAGGGGTGATCCCGTTAGAACACGACAGCTGCACACAGCGCTCGTGGTATATAAACCCACTCGACGGCGCCATGACAAGCACCAGACGGTGATTGAATCATCCTCACACTGAATACCCTCTTTACTCGATCTCATATCATGAACGACGTACGCACCTTCTCGTCGAGCACCTCGCTTGTTTGCCAACCCTTTTTTTGCTCCCAGGTTACTGCTATCCTCGTCAGCGAGCACTGTGGTGGAAACGCCTGCGCCTGCCACTCCACGTCAGTGTTGCTCATTCACGCCTTCTGCAGATGCTGAGTAAACATCAGTTGCGGGTGCCGTCCTCGCGAGTGCAGGTGCAAAAGGCATTGCTGAACGCTGACCGTTGAGCCCTGTCTGGTCTCTCTTTCGGAAACCTGTAGAGTTCAGCAACCCAAGGGTTCAGGACGTGGGCGCATCAGATCGATGATGAAAGTGTGCACTTGTTTGCCACAGAAGATTTAGCATTATTACTGCTACACACGATTGGGAAATTCATTGGTCTCTGATTTGTTGAGCTGTTCGTCCGCCTGTGTGAATCTCCACCCTAGTGCATCCACAAGCACTCACCCATTTCTTGGTATCTCGATTTCCGTGGACCATCTATCCCTTCTAGCTGTTGGAGAAAGCTAAGACACCTCTGCCTGATGTCCTCGGAGTCGGGACAATAGTTTTTCAGCAACAACCGGTTGTAATACACCAACGAGTCCATGCACCCTGGGATGCGTTTTAATAATACTGAATCAAGATAGAGACACGGACTTACACTTGCTATCTGGCTGCTCGGCTAACAATTCTTCGATGATAGCAATCTCCTGCCGAAGCTGCTCCTCGTTCTCTCCTGTGAATTTATTATAGGTACGTAGCGAGACCACGATAACATGTACTCACCCGAACCTATTAGCCACCTATGATAGATCCACGCACTTTGGTCATCGGGATCAGTGAACAGTGCGTTGTGCACAAGATCAAACTCTTTGTTTGGCGTGTCAAAGCTGCGGAACGCTGAAGGCAGAGCAGGGACATACCCTCTTCTCGAGCATTGACTGGATCTGATTCACCGGTATTCCATAGCAAGGAGTAAATTTTCGAACGTTGGTGCCATGCGCTGAAATTAGAGAAGCTCGCGCTGATTTTGCGCGTGGTGTATGCCAACTCGGTTATTATGGGTCTCTGATTTGGCATACTTGCCAAGACATATCTTCGATAACCCCAGGCTAGAACTTGGAGAGTGTGAGTACAAGGAACGAAATGTGTGTGGCTTACAATTTCGTGCGTCCGCATCGAGCATCTTCTCGACGACGGCCAGCTCTCTCTGCCAGTTTGCCTTCCGCCATTGCAAGGATGGCTCACCATCAACCACTGGTCCATCTGGAACATTCTCCAGGCACCATCTACGGTGATTCCATATCCAGTATACCTTGGGATGTTCTCGCAGTGCTGCCATCGTCATCGACAACTCATTAGCGAGGAGATCATTGTTGTCTTCGGGAGTACTGAGAGTCGAATGACATGTCAGTGAGCGAATTAAGGGAAAGCTACTAACCTCTGAGGAAATATTCCGTTAAGCATGATGTTCCGACGATAGTTCCAGACGGTGTAGAATTCTGGATTCAACTCGAGCAAGTGTTGGGTTTGGTCAAACGCATCCCGACTCCAGTCGCATGCATTTTTCTGTGGGACAGGCTGAGACAAAGCCGAGACAAGCCGAGGCCACGACGGGAAACATACGCGAGAGAGTACGTTGCCCGTGAGTGCAAGATACTCTGCGATCTTTGACTTCTCGCGATCTTTCCTCGCCTGTATCGCTTCCTGGGAATGCGGAACGCGCTTTACGTTGTGCTGCACGAGATTCGCATTGACAACGGCGCAAAAAACCAGCTTGTGGCCTTACCATGATCGAGTGCTCGCTGTCGGACAGATCTAATCTGAAGTTTGGTAGTTGGGAGTTATCCAAGAATCCATAAATAAATATTGAATAATAATTCCCGTCGATTGGCGCGACGTTGAACCGGGTCACCTTCCAAAATGCCTTCCGTCGCTGAAAAGTCGTCAAAGCTGGAGAGTCTCTCTGCTCACTTTCCCTTGACGCTGCCGGTCCCGACACCAACGACACACCCACACCTGCTCACCATCCAGGACGTCCACCGCGAAGAAGACTTACTCCGAAACCCATCATCTTTCCGTGCATGGTGGACGGCCATACAAAACACCAGGGACGCGTTCAACGCACTGCTCAAGGAAGAACGGCGCGCAAACCCCTCGCTTGATGAGAGCGCTCAACTACTCGGACCACTCTCGACTCCGCTTGCAAGACAGTCTTTACAATGTCTTACCTACATCTACGAAGCTGCACTCGTCCAGTTCCCGGGATCCTTCAAGCTATGGAAGCCATATTTGCAGATGAGGATGTCATACGTCCTTGGCAAACTGGTGCACAAGAAACAAGCGGGCGGGAGGAAAAAATTACCTGAAATGAAGGAAGCATTGGAGGAGGAGCGGGAGAGCATAGAAGAGTGGGAAGACGGGCTCGATGGTGTCGTCGGGTGGGAGGAGTGGAAGGCTCTTGTCGCAACATATGAGCGCGCTCTGATGTGGTTGCCCAAGGTATGCTCCTTTGTCCGACCCATCATTCAGTTGTGCTCATGCATTATTTAGCTTCCACGCCTCTGGCTGATGTATTTCTCTCTCTTCTCCCATCCATTGTGTCCTCCCGTGATTTCGCATACCCACGCTCGGCGGACGTTCGATCGTGCATTACGCACATTGCCACCTTCCTTACATTCCCGTATCTGGGTCAGGTATCTACTATGGGCTGAAGGTAAAGGTGGTGCTACCACCGTCTCGGTATACCGCCGTTATCTTGCCGTAGACCCAAGCTTGACCGAGCACTATGCCTCCATCCTCCTTTCCCCCGCCGACTCTGCCCCGAGACCCTTAGAAGCCGCAAAGCTTTTGTTATCATTGGCAAGGGGGGCAGCGCGAGGTGGATATGTCAGCCCGGAGGGCAAGAGTCCGTATCAATTACTCGGAGATTTTATTGACGTCGTTGAACGCTTCTCCGACGAGGTTGGTCTCGATATCCCCGACACCTTGAAATCAAACGAGGAAAATGCCAAAGCCGATGCTGAAGCAGAAGCTCAGAACACTCATACTCAGGAACCTGCTTCGGCTGACGGCCAGCTCATTCGTGTAGCAGGCCCAGCAGCGTCCGTCTCAGTAGACAGAAAGCCACTCCCAGCCTACGACGAGGACGAAGATCCCCTTAGCAAGCGGAGGTTGAATATTGAACGCGTAATTCATAAGGACGGTCTCGAGCTCTACAAGGACCAAGCTGGCCGTCTATGGAGTGGACTCGCGACGTATTGGATCAAGCGTGGCGAATTCGACCGTGCAAACAGCACGTTCGAAGCTGGTATCGCATCGGTTCTTACCGTCAGGGACTTCACCCAGATCTTCGACGCGTATGTACAGTTTACCGAGTCACTTCTCAGCGCAATGATGGCGAGCTTGGAGGAACCGGATGAAGATGAGGACGAGGAAGATGCAAAGGAGACCGAGCGCGAGCTGGATACCAAAATGAAGGAATTCGAAGCATTGATGGATCGAAGACCATTCCTTCTCAACGATGTCCTTTTGAGGCGAAATCCGAACGACGTGCAGGAATGGGAGAAGAGGGTGGCATTATGGGGCGAAGGTGACGAGCGGGTACGAAGTAATCAGTACCCCCTTGAATTCATTGATGCTAATGAATTATTAGGTGGCTGAAACCTACACAAAAGCACTGGAAACTATTCAACCTCGTAAAGCTACCGCTAACTTCCACCGCCTCTATATCAACTTCGCGAGGTTCTACGAGGAAGGAGGTGTTTCTGGCGCGGCGGAGCCTGATCTCGATAGCGCCCGCAAAATCCTCGAGAAGGCAACGAAGGTTAACTTCAAGAACGTCGAAGATCTCGCCGAGATTTGGTGCGAATGGTCAGAGATGGAACTTCGTCATGAGTAAGACCTTATTTGACTGACATACCCGAAACGTACTAACAATACGCAGAAACTACGATGAGGCTATCCGTGTCATGCAACGAGCAGCCGCCATCCCAAAGAACACAAAAATCAATTACCACGATCACGTATGTTAACCTCGACTACCTATCCAAAGTACTGACTCGTCCTCTTAGTCACTCCCTGTCCAAGCGCGACTTTTCAAGTCGTTGAAACTGTGGTCATTCTATATTGATTCGGAAGAGTCGATAGGCACTGTCGAATCAACCAAAGCAGTTTACGAGAAAATTATGGACCTCAAGATCGCGAATGCACAGATCATAGTCAACTACGCCGCTTTCCTAGAGGAGAACCAGTACTGGGAGGAAAGCTTCAGAGTGAGTCGTTACCCAAGATACCTTTCCCTGCAATAACTTTCTACTGGCAGATATACGAGCGCGGGACGGAGCTTTTCACTTTCCCTATCTCATTTGAAATTTGGAACATTTATCTGTCCAAATTCGTGAAACGATATGTGCGTCGACTCAACAACTGCTTTCGAACAAACTTTAACCTTTTCTCAGGGGGGTTCAAAGCTGGAGCGAGCCCGAGACCTCTTTGAGCAGGCACTTGAGAAATGTCCACCAAAGGCCTGCAAGTCATTGTTCCTCATGTATGGCAAGCTCGAGGAAGATTATGGCTTGGCGAAGCGCGCTATGTCCATCTACGAGCGAGCTGCGCAAGTAGTTGCCGATGAAGACAAGTTCGAGGTATGCGCGTTTCCCGCCGGGGTGGACAGTCTCTGAATTCAAACGACTACAGATGTTTAGTATATATATTGCCAAGGCTACGGCGAACTATGGCCTGCCAGCCACACGACCCATATACGAACGAGCACTGGAGGTTCTACCTGACAAGCAAACCGCAGAAATGTGCCTGCGGTTTGCTGCTCTTGAGCGCAAGCTCGGGGAAATCGATCGCGCTCGGGCCATCTACGCTCATGCCTCACAATTCTGCGACCCACGAGTTAACCCCAAATTCTGGGCAGAGTGGAACAGCTTCGAGATCGAAACTGGCTCTGAAGACACATTCCGAGAGATGCTACGTATTAAACGGAGTGTCCAAGCTCAGTTTAATACAGAGGCATCTTACCTCGCTGCACAGACCTTGTCGGCCAAGCAAAATGGAGGGTCCCCAGAGCCCGTTGCTCTGCCAACTGATGCTATGGCTGCTGCTGAACAGCAAGCTGGCGCGGCCAAAGGGCCAGCTTTCGTTGCTGCAAAGAAGACGGCGCTTCCTACACCGGAAGGAACAGAGTCGCAACCAATTCAACAAGAAGGCAATGCGGATGAAATCCAAATATCGGACGAAGAAGATTTGTAGGAATTCTGTCGTACTCTTTCCTTGTGTCATGTTATTTTGCATCCCATCTTTCTATCTCGACTGCACAGAGATCTTCCCATTTAGCCTCCCACCCATCTTCAACGAGATACGGCTGCTCGACCCACTGAGAAATAGCATCTCGAGACACCTCGAACGTGACGGAGTGACTCCGTAGTCTATCTATGATGTCCTTGATGAGAGCGAGGGACCGATGATACGGTGGTTCGACGTCTGCCATAGACCTGACTGTGTAGGATCAGCCCATAGCAAGAAACCCTTTTTCTAAAATGATGTCACACCGAATTTCTCGAGTGGCCATGAGACCCAAAGCGCTTCTTCCTGGCACCACCTGGCGCCTTTCGTCCTTTGAGCTTCGTGGTATAATGTTTCCAAGTTGTCTAGCACAGTGCTCACGCGCCGCAACAACTTTTGCTGTAGAATGTTACACGTCAGGGCCTCCACCACATAGAGCTGAACCTTACGAGTTTAGCGGCTACCGCGTCGAGCTGGACTATGCTCTCATCCATAATGGCGAGCTTGGGACCAACAATCTCGGACCGTGGCTGGTTATCCAAGAGAAGCAGAGAAAGCACGTTACTAACACGGCGAGGTAAAGCTTGAGATCACTAGCTTGGAATGGATGGAGTATACGCACTCGAGCTCTGTTCTTGCATCGACCAACGTACGCGCAGCCTTCAGCCCGTCCAGAAGGACGATGTCGTCCCATGTCTGTGATATCGAACGTAGTTCTTGTAGCAGCGTTCTCAGCCTCCGATGGAATGTAGACTCGGAAAGACGAGACGGGGATGACGGAGGGATGACAAGGTGAGTGGGTTGTAGAACGGGGGAAGATGCAGGCGTCGATGGACCTTTAAATGATGCGAGACGTTTGCTCATGGGCGCAGTAGTCCAGGAGAGATTAGATAAGATAACGAAAACAGAGACAAGAAGAGCAGGGTTTCATCCAGGGATAAACAGTTGGCGTTACTAACATTGCTTGCAAACTCTCGTGCAACGTACTAGCGAGCCATTTACCTAATCCCTGCGCAAGTCGGGCACCAATCCAACGGTTTGTTTGAAACGGCCACAACGCAAGCAGAGATTATGGACGACACGGTCCTTCTTAGAGCCGAAGCAGAGCTCGTGATCAACGAGGTAAGTGGCTTGTCGTAGATATCCATGATTCGCTCCAAAGCGTGTTACAGGCTCGCCGACAAAAATCGGAGAGAACAAAGACTCTCGGCCTACCGATCCAGCTGACTGGTAAAGCCTTGGATGTACATATCGAAGGCAATGCGGTGTGGATAGCTGAAAACACACATGTTGCCAAGAAGATTGACCTAGAGGCAAGAGTCGAAGCCGTCTCTCGCTGAACGTTCGCCAAATCCCACCACCAGTCAGGTAATACCTTGCAAATATACAAAGGTCATACTGCACCTGTCACCTGCCTGGCCTTTTTCAAGAGTGGTCCCGCCGCTGCTGGTCGGGTGCTCATCACAGGATCCTGGGACAAGGCAAGTCGGACGTTCGCCACATCTATTGCGTTGGCACTGAACCACCTCGTAGTCAATCAAACTATGGAACACCAATGTCCGTAAT
>JBBPSC010000536.1:0-16760 GCA_038093395.1 Baorangia bicolor
CAATTGGACAGCAGAGTCCGATACGGAGAAGGGCTTCGCCAGCACGGGCTGCCACAGTTATGAAATCCCCTCCGAGTGCCACATCCGACCCAACGGGAGATGCGCCATCGAGGTGGGTGGCGCCGATATCAGGTGCGGGATGAGGGCCAAGTGGGCAATGTACACGACAGAAGGGGGATCAGCGGACATGAATGATACTATGAGCCTTCGCAGCAATACACATGCGTATTCCGTGTTGTTATTTTGAAATGCAAACTCTGCGTTGAGCAACGACAGGGCGACGGCATCAGCTGAAGCGGGAAAGTGAGCACCCTGACAAGCCTGCACCACGATGGAATGAACCTCCAAACGTCATCCTCGAGGGGGAGTGGAGTGGGGATGTGAGCCAAGACGTTGAACCTGCCGGTGGCGATACGGTCGCATCGGGAGGATCTGACTCAGAGGGCGACAAGGACGCCAGGAATAGGCCTAAGACGACGCATGACCGAAAGTGACTGGAGCAAAAGAGTGAAGAGAACTCGCTTGAGAGGGCTACGGACCAGAGTGGGTACCAGGCGAGGTGGTACGGATGGTGCAACGAGCGGCGCTGGCAACGATTCGATACTCACAACCCACCTCTCAGACCCACCAAAGCTGTGAACCCACCCCGTCGACACGGAAGACCGAAAATGAATCCTACTAGCAAACTTGAAGTCAGTCGAACGAATACGAACTGAGTGGCGCACCAACACATGATCGCGTCGGAACCGGATAGGCAGATCAGAGGCGTCGTATGCGGAGTAGAGAGGCTGAGGGCGCAATCTGAATGCGCAGCAAGCGAGCACAATTATCGATATAGCAGAGACCGAGGAAGAGACCCGGGCCGTCGTATCCGACACGTGACCGCGCCGCGGCAGAATCGGATTCAGTGTTCACAAACAGGAGGCGTTTAATGCGGTATATCAGGCAGCCGTGGACGACTTTGGGACGCATCGTGGGCAACTTTGGTGAATATTTAATAGGAGAACGGATGGATTTAGCGAAAGAAACGTGCCCGACGCTCTCAATTTTGAACCAATCCTTCACAGTACTAATCATCATTATGCGTGCAGCCATAGTACTATGAAACATGTGAGCACGGCCGATTACTAGAGATTTCACTGTATTAAGGGGGACGCGTACACATTTGATGGAACGAAATGCCAACGTTGATGATACCAAACAACGATCTAAACAACCCTCATCCGATCTCGACTCCGTCCACTTTGACCATGATCCGAATGGGAAACGGTGAGATCCCCGTGGCGTTCGTGATAAGCGGAACAGCTGTACGACCCTTCTCAGACGAGGTATGGGTGAGCATCACCTGGAGCGCCTTCGTGAGGGTGGTGGCGAGGGTGGCGCTGAATTCGTGACGGTCTGTGTGTCGCGGAGGTGAGGGGGTCGTGCGTTGTATGATAAACGTCCAAATCCAAACGAGATATAAGCGAGAATGAAATGGGGATGAATACGTGGAGGTGTACCTCGATCTGACTTTGGTTGTCTCAGTTCTGCGTTGACGATCCTAATCGGTAGGGAGGGTGGGAGGATATCATAGAGTCAAGATCGAAAGAGGAACGAAGGGGCAACTAACCATTGTTCCCATGGAACGTCTTCTTCTCCGACATACACTTGGAACCATGACTTTTTTGGTTTCTTTTCCGAGAAGGTGACGAGGATCTGTAATGTCGTGCACACAGTGGTGAGGGGGATAAATCGATAACACAGACTGGGGGTCGAAAACGATGTGAGACGTTACCTGACCACGTTTGTTCGTCCCGTTTTCGATCCCTTTCCAAAACACGTCTACTTTCTCGTTGACGAGTTGTTCCATTTCGGGATCTGCAACGCCGGGCTGTGTTGTCACGGTTTGTGAATGTGATCCGAAAGGAGAAGTAAAAGATCGACGTCAGTATCACATCCGGAACCAGAACCAAGGAACGAAAGGAGAGAAAAGGCAGGATGGGGTTCGAATAAGAACTCGAAGGTGGCTGAAGCGCTGACCATGGTTACGTCGAGCACGTCAAACGTCTGAGGTTTGACTGTTCCAAAGAGACGATGGAAGAGTATCGCGTGAAGGATCGCATGGAGGACTTCTTTGGCGGTTTGTCGTTCGAGGATCTGCGCCCAGATCGTTAATGATGATGGGGGGAGGGACAATCAAGTGTGAGGGGGAGGTCGGGGAACTGAGTATCTGCAGGGACGTACCACGTCGATGGACACGGTTGGGAGAGTAGTGTTCATCGTGATGGGTTGAGAAAGAGCTGGGTGGGTGGTTTGATGCGATTACTGCCAGCTGTGTGAAGGCATGAAATGGCCTAACCTTTCCAACGTCCAGTCACACCGATAAGGGATGCAAGACATTGCAAGCGAGCTATTACTGTAAGCTACACTCCACCTAGCGACAAGAACAAGGAGATTGAGGCAAAGACGCTGACCGCCGATGCAAGCCAGATCAACGCTCTTGAAGGAGAACAACTTATGTGCCAAACCATACTTGCCAGAGACTGCCACCATCAGAGAGGGCCTTGCGGCAGTTGCCGTCAAGTGAGATTTCTGAAAATTACATTCGCCGCATCTTCTCACACCAACTCGCTATTTGACCCTCGGCGATATCTCGAGCTTAAGCCAGAGCCATTGCCTTCGACAAAAACACTGGAGCGTGGGCATAACCTTTCTCGTGACTCTCCACCACACAGTGTATGATGATGAATCGCGCGTACAAGCACCGATGATTGTTCACTACAAGTATATCGTAGCAACCAGCAATTTTCAAAGCAAGGATGAGCATTCTCTCCTCGAGTGTACACGGCGCACTGCTTTTGCGGCGTGGCAAACGCATGGCTCATGCTCATGTCCTCGGCTTGTCACTGGTGCTATTTCAGTTACTCGGCTCTGCATTCCTCCTGATACGTTAGTAGCATCTACTTTTCTTTGTCGGTGTTAAAGCTGAAATCGGATTTCGATCCGAGAATGTCCTTTTTGTTCGCTCGCGGCTTCTAACGCCAACAGCGCTTGAATCTGTAATTTCGGGCCTTCAAGTTGTTCTGTCCAGTCGCGCTACTTTAGTCATTCGTTTCAGTGTCTACGTGCTCCAACGATGACAGCAATACGCCGCTTGGACCCCACAAGACTCCTCTGCTCCGGTGTCACCGTATGTGGGTATGAGCTCACCCAACTTCCATTCCATCCACTGTGTCAGGGCTGAAAATGGTGCAAACGTTTGGCGGGACACCTCACAAACTTGTATTTTTCTTTTCTCCCTGCGGTGACGTTACTACATTATCCCTGCATCTGCGCCCTATTGCTAACACACTGTTAGCAGGCCATCCTTCAATGTTCCTGTTATGTACTGCAATTTTCCATCCCCGTGACCCTGACCGCGATGACACAAAAATGAACACATCGCTATTCGGATCACATCTATCAGAGTTTGATCATCTCCCAATCCCACGAAGAACTCCACTGTGCCACCGAACTCTGGTACTATTATCTCCGTATCGACTTATTCTAAGGTATGGTCCCTTGCACACGGTCATTTATAACTCATTCATAATGGGGGGCAGGGTTCAACTTCATTTTGATCGTCTTGCCCGCTGCACCTCCGAGTCAAGCCTCACCCTTCTATGGCTTCCTCGGCACTACACATGGTCCTCGTGGCGACGACCACCACGATGCTTGATGTGACGTCTGCGAACTCAACCAATGCAGGAAGCGGTGAGACCAGCACGAACCTCCTCAACGATCGCATTAATTTGATAGCGGCCACAACACTCCTTGGGGTTACCTATGGCATCATGACCACCCTCTACTGTATGACTACCTATTCCCTCCTCAAGAAGCTGTTTCGGCGCAGTGCACGATCAGGGTCGCATTCACACTCGCTCTTGAGGTCCCGGATGGAGTGGCGCAAGACACTTTTTTACATCGCCTACACTTCCGTCTTGTTCGTTCTGGCGACGTTGTATACCGCTGGCAATTCTCAGAACGCGATCGTGGCCTACGTCGATAATAGGTCGTATCCCGGAGGTCCTTACCAATATTACATCATGTTCATGGCTGGTCAAAGTGTCATGGTCATGACCGACGTCACCTCTGTGCTAATACTTTGGATGACAGATGCCCTGATCGTCAGTATCGATTTTCGTGCACGTGTCGGAAAAAGCTGATGTCAGAGTCTGTAGCTTTGCAGATTCATCGTGTTTTATTATAAAGTTCCGTATGCGAGATGGATCATCCCCCTGCCATGTGCGATGTACGTCGGCGTCATTGGTAGGTGAACCATGCCGTAGATAGTCCAGGACACGCATTAGACTAACTGACGTGGATTCGCTATAGTATTCAGCACGCTTGTCTTGCATGGAGAAGCCGGCTTAGGAGAGATATTCTACCTCTCAGAGAACATGATGCTTGCTTATTATGCGCTGTCGTTCTCTCTGAACGTACTCGCAACGGTGTTGATCGCCACGCGACTCTACTGGCACAAGGTCCAGTTGGAACGCGTGTTTGGTGAGCACCACGATCCGAAACCAAGACTATCGCTAACGTGACATCCCCTGCTTGCTTCGACCCTGCTCACGTTACGTACATATTCATCTCCTATTCGGCTGCTCGCAATTCGTTGCTTTTCCGCGGTGTTAGGTCCAAGGGTAGAGTCCCCCTATATGAGTATTGCGACGATGTTGATTGAATCTGCGGCGCTCTATGGAGCATGGTCGCTCGTGTTTTTGATTCTGTGTATTCAACGCAGCTCAGGACAAACGGTCATCTTAGCGACGATGAGCCAGATCCAGGTGAGCTACCACATTCGCGGGGATCCCATTGATCCAGGAACGTAGGGACCTGATTTGACGAATCTACTCCATACATAGGTCATTGCACCGCTCTTGATCATACTCTGGATCGCTCGCGGCAAGGCTTGGAAGTATGGCAAGAGTTTTGGCGAGAACGAGGACGAGGTGCCGGACCAACCCCCTTCGAGCCTCAATTTTGACTCTCGGCCTGCCCGTGTTGCGAGTGAGCTTGGCATGGACGATGTTCATCCGAGTACGAGTCGGAACGCGTCGTGGAGTACGGTCGTCGGGGGTGGCGGGGCTGAGCACGGAGGCGACGACGTCAACGTGATCGAGCTGGGGCTGTGTGGCACTGGCTCCGAACCGTCAAGCATCATCGACGATCTAAAAGCATGACAGACAAGATAAAACAAATGAATATGAGGAGAAGAAGGGAAAGGGGAAGACGTCACCCCCCGTCTCTGGTCCCCATCTGGACCACTTATCGCCGCGGACAAGCCCTCAACTGACATACACAATACCACTTGAGACCAACCAACTTTTGAACACACTTGCCTCGTCTAGAGGCCATCCACTCGTTTTTTTTCTTCTCTCGTTTTGCTTTCGAGCCTCTGATGTTGTTGTCGATTTTTATACCTACGTATATACAGTATATACCCGCCCAGTGTCGGAGGATGTTGTCGATGTACCTGTTCTTTAGCATCAGAACCATTACAATGTACTATACTCCAAACCCATCCATCCTTTTTACATACTTTGTCATTCAAGTAGAAGTGAAATATCGTTCAGGAATCAAGAAAACTCGATCACACGACCGCATTGACGCCTGCACGGTACTTTCGCTTGCTAACACAACAGATAGTTTACCAAAGTTTTGTGGTGGTCTAAACGCTGGACAAAATGAAATCTGGAGTACTCTCGATCGAACGCTCCAGGCTGGTTCCAGAGTGCTCTGGCCAGCTTGGGTTTCATTTTGTCCAGCATTTAGACCAGATTGATCATTGATATACTGATAAATCTGTTGTGTAATCGGCTGTCTCACTGGCAGGACGCTCCTTTTTTTAGTGGGGAATTAATGGTCATGGACTCATTGCAAGGCTTAACTTTGGGTGGAACTTCCTGAGTGGCATTAGATCTAGATCTGGTCGAACGATACAACCGTCGATTTCGTGCATCAAAGTCCAAGAGCGTAATCCTGGTTGAAAACCCTGTACCAGACGCTCAAAATACGAACAAGATAGTCGTCGTCTATATAAATGAACTTGGCCAAGTAATACAGGTTGATCAAACGTCATTTTCCTTCAACGTAACGTTCGAGTCCGCTCCAAGCCCAGCTTGAGCGACTCTAATATCTCCAAATTCGCCTGCCGCTTCGCTTCGATAGACCCCCCAAGGGCGTCCTCCCACCATCGTTCGCCCTTGGGTACGTCACGCCATTTACCCCGCAGAAAAGCACGAAAATTCTCCATGCTTCCGTGAGGGGGCACTCGGAGCGATTGGGATTTGACCCAATTTGGCGGGGGATTGGCACGCGAGTACGAATGCATGTCCGTGCCCGTGCTCGCGGTGTCGACGCTGTCATCGTCACTATCACCGTCACCATACGGTTTCGTGAATCCTTCCGATGCGAGGACGACAGTAGGTGGGATGGTGATACGGCCCCATTTGAAACAGATCTGGGCCACGGCGACGCAATGCAAGATTGCCCCATCTGGTTCGACAATCGGGGCTCGGCGCGTACTGCCGGTCCCGTTGTTATCTGTGCGGATGATGGCGGCGACGGCGTGTTCGACATTGGCGGAACCATTTTGGGCGGGAGTGAGTGCGTCGTCGGGGGTGGATGGGGTGCTGGATTGGGGCGAGAGATGGGTGGGGTGTCGACGGCCGGGGAGTGTGACGTAGCGCGCTACGACATATAGCTATAGAAAGCAAAGTGTCAGCGCATCGAAGATGGATCTAAATCTGGTACAATCAGAACTCGGAAGCATCGACAAACTTACCCATTTATGGTCCCAAGATCCGATCGTGAGCCGAACTTCGTACCTCACTAACGGCGGGATTTCGCGAATGAAGTGATAGTGAGTCGCTGGGGAAGCGAAGAGGGGTTCAGTTCGTCAGTTGGACTTGTCTGGACCATGGGTGAGAGGTCGAGACTCACCGCCAAGGGCCATCTGTCCTCCGCTACGGCCAAAGGCGGGGAAACACTTGACGAGCGCCTTTGCGCGCGCCGAATCGAATGCCTACTTGGAAGACTGATTAATTCTTTTTTAAGGGGGAGGGCGACGAGGGAAAAGACATGCCTTGGCGTAACTCGAGTTGCTGAGGTGCATCCCGAACACGTCGATATCGTCGATACCTGGAGAAAACATTCAATCACACCGAGTCCGCATGGAAATGGAACTTGAAAGACGTACTTGCCCATCGTTTATACACCGTGTTGAATTCGAATGGATTAGCGCCCACAGGGGAGAGGTCTTCACCCCATGCGATGAGCGCACGCATTCGTTCCTTCTTGGAGGCGAATACGAGCTTGAAACGGAGTGCCCAGCAATCTAGTCTAGCGGCGAGTATGGGCCAGAACACACGAACTATAGAGAAAACATGTGTTGAGCCGGATATCCCCCACGTGTCCGACTCCGAAACAAAGGGGACTGCAGTAAGACTCACTATGCCATACGAACGGAAGAGACCCAAGGTTGATGAGAAGCACGATGTAGGCGGCATACTTGAGGATGGAAAGCAACTTGGTGCGTGGGGTGCGGTCTAAGAGGGTCTTGAGGCGCGCATATAATTCCGTGAGGTCGCCCCGGCGCGCAGGTATGGCGGGTATTTTTGCAAGCAACGCGACGGCATCCTTGGGTATGTATGGTGGCATTGAAATCCTGTCTTGGGGGTTAGAGTCTCGAGTTGCTCAGTCCGCAAGAGCGTTGGTTTTGTACTAAGCTCACTGTCATGGTCTGTGATTCCATCAAAAAGTTCCGGCAATCCCGGAAGCTTTACGGGTATCATTAAAATCTACTAAGAGCGTAAAACCGAGGTTCGACAGCAACGTTTGGGTCTACGGTACCAGTGCATTGTAGCCCTTCACCTGTCTCATCGAGTCCAAAGTCGGTTCTGCTTTTTCAATAACTGGTTGCTGAGCATCTGAATCTGACATCTGAAAAAGCAGCCTCAAGGGAACATTTCGCTTCCGACACACGCACTGGGAGCTAAACTAAACATGTCTCACTCCCAGAACCCGCCATCACTGTAACATCACAAGCCAGTCGCTTTTTGTCCCTGGAACAATCACTCGATGTCCGCTGGCCCACTTTTGGGATGAAAACAAGGTTTCGCGTCGATAAGACTTTACCATTCTTGCGGCAATGCTCCAATCGTACCTATGGGGGGACAACGTCGTGCTGAAACGCCGGCACAAACCGTCATATTGACACATCATCTTCGCCTGAAGTAGCTGCATCAGACACTCCGACGTACATGGAGTGTACCACCCGGTCCACCACCCGCCCCGGTGACGACGCGCTCTCACTCATCACCACCACACCATATATGCGATACGGTGACCTCACCTCGATCGCGCGAAACGGACGAAGCGACAGGAGCGGACAGGACCCCACCACATTCGAAAACAGTAAGTTATAGCCGCACGGTGGTGACCCCTCTTATCGCACTCTCACTCCCTTCCGCAGCTCGAATGCTCGCACAGGACAACAGGGGCCGTCATTCGGCTGTCTCCTCTTCTCTTTCACTCTCCTGCGCCCTCCTAACAATCTTTCATGTCTCTTGGTACCAACAGGGATCTTGTCGCAGTGTAGTGATTGATAGGTTCAGCGAGCGCGGACCAGTAGCACAAGCGGAGCTAGAGGGGGAAAAACAATCAGTCCATCAAGTAACTCGGTTCGAAACGACGTCCCACACCTGGGAGTCAGTGGTCGACAAGCAATAACTGACTAGATGTGTATGTTTAGTGTACTTGTTTGTCCCTTGGTGTACAACAGCCTACCTCGATATGTCTCATCCTAATCTGTGAACTGAATACTCGAGCCCTTGGTAAACGTTCACCGTGCAGCCCACAGCCAAAGCCAAAAATGTTCGCTGTCCTCGACAAGAATACAAATCAATCGATACATCATAATAGCCAAGCTTCAATGATCTTCACATCATCGTCGGCACCTGCATTCCACTCTCAAACCGCAACCCCGCCAGCATGACCGTGTCACCTACGACATCATGACCACCTAGCGTGATGCACGACACCTTGCTGGCAAACGTCCCCTGGCTCACGTCCACCCATCTCCCTGGTCCGGCGTTCCCACTCTTGACTGCCCGTTCCATGGTATACATACCCCACGGCTCACCCTTTTCCCTACCTGCAAACACGTTGAATTGTGCCCGACCATCGGAATGATCGTCCGAGACAAACATTGCCCAGTCTGGTGCATCCAGCGTCCCAACCACTGGAGAGGAAAAACATGTGTCAGGCTCGACAAACGGCCGCACAATGTGTCACTCACCCAGAATCAAGTCTTCTCTTTGAATCGTGTGGCATGGCGCATACACGTCCAGAATGAGGTCCACGTGCTGCTTAAACCACGTCATGGGTGCTTCCAAATGATCCATGGACCGGTGGACCGTCTTTTCCACGCACAAATGCGCCGATGGTTTCCCTTGGACGAGCGGAAACGCATACTGTCGTGCGATTCGTTCCCTAGTCGATTCACCTCGTTAGTACCAACATGATTCCCAAGACATGAACACGTACGGATAAGAGCGATCACCTCGCGTCTTGAAGGTCAGAAACACGGAAATGGCGTCGAGACCGCGCTGTGCCACGCTGCGCTTCCCGTCCTCCCGCTTTTGCACCTCAAACTTGCCATATCCATACATGGACGGCAAGCGACGGAGTCGCTCCTCGCAGCTCTGAAGAGGGTCGATCGCATTGAACAACGTGATAAACTCGCCCTTGGGCTTGGAAAGGTATCCAACCGCGCCAAGTTCGACGCGCGTCGGGGACCACAGAGGAAGCGTCACTGAAAACCAAGACAGTCTAGTTCAGCATCTCGTACATTTTCAAGGAAACAAACTCACGTGAACTGTGGAATGCATGACTCGATCCCACAATGCGGCGATAGTTTTCCTCATTTCTCGTGTCCACGTCCAGCTTGTTCGTCGGGGAGGGTGTTGGCGTGTCTTTATGCTGGTGTTCGAGGACGCCTGACGACACTTGCGTCGAGACCTTCATACCCTCTGCGTCGTTGATCCCATTGACGTGAGCCATCGAACGAACCACGTTGCCATTCCAAAGGGCTGGTCCGGGACTGGTCAACGGCACCTCTATCATACAATCCACAATTTCTTCCTCAGCATCAGTCGTCATGCTCTCAGAGGCAGTCTCATACTGTTCGTCCGCAGGTGAAGACTCTATCGACGCGACAGGTGCTGACCCGACATTAATCAGGGGTGTCGAAGCGCGACGAATTTGAGGGCTGCCGTGGCCTTGAAGTCTCCAAATATCTTCCAGTGAGGCAGCAACGCTTGCAAACGACGGTCGACGATCAGGTTCGCGAACCCAGCAAGAATGCACCAGATTCGCAACCGCCCTGACGACCTCGGCATACCCAGCGAGCACCGGAATCGGTGGACGTTCATCCTTGTCTACAACGATATCACCATCAATGACATATTCGTCAAACATGGGTGTACTCACCCAGCACGAGCTCATGGATGGAATTGTCGTCCAACATCGCCCAGGGGAGATCACCCATGCCGAGTATCTCGACGCAGCAGATTGCAAACGCGTACACATCCGCAGCGTTCGTCGGTCGGTGATCGCCCGTCAGCACTTCTGGTGCCCTCCATCGAACTGGACCTAAGAAGAAAGGTGATGTGAGCTTACATGTAGACCTAGTGCTATCAACCACTTACGCGGCTCGGGCTGCCCACATGACTGATGGGCTTCCGACTTGATCTCACACTGGCCGAAATCAGAGAGAACACACCGCCCGTTCTCGTCAACCAGCACGTTCGCCGCCTGTCAAACGAGGGTCAGACACCAACGCCCAATGTGGGACATATATAATATACGCACCCTGAGATCCCCATGCAAGACTCCACACCCATGCAAGTACGCCATCCCCTTTGCAATCTCATGCATATACCTCAACAGATCCACACGCATCGCTACATCGTTGCCCACCATCATTGCCCCCACCACCCTGGCGTGCTTGAGTGACGCCACGAGATTGCCACCACCGCAAAACTTGTTCACAAAGTACCACGGCTTCTCTCCCACCGCACTACTTGCACCATACAGCGGCAACACGTTCGGATGATCGAGCGCGTTCCACAACTCAACGTGGCGCACAAACGCCTCCCGCGATACACTGTGTGCCAACACCTTGATGACGACAGGGCGTTTTCGCCAATGACCAAGGTATACGGCCGAAAAGAACCCGACGCCAATCTTGCGCGTTCGAATAACCTCGTATCTGTCCGCCACGCATGCGTGCGTCAGCCAAGGCGCAAGCAGAGATCACAGCAACATACCTCGTAATCGTCCAGCTCGGCAGCTCCTGCGCACCAACGGCGCCACCGCCTTCGCCAAGTCCCGCCTGTTCCCTCTCACCTCGAGGCTGCTTCGCGGCAACATTCGTCAGCCTCGTCATCGCCTCGATCCCACTCTGCATGAATTTCCTATCGAGCTCGGTATCCCCCACATCCGCACCATGCTCCCCGCGTTCCAACGCGATACGCTCATTCCCATCCACCCCCGCTTCCGCGCCTGCGCCCAACATCCGCCGGAGCGTCTCAGCAGCCTCGGGAATCTCTCCTCGTCCGACTTGCAAACAACGAACCATCTCCACGTCATTGTGCGCATCCAACGCACCCGCCAACGTCCCTCGAAGGGCAACCTCATCTGCAGCCGCATCCACCGAATCTTGTGCCCGATGCACCTCCGTGAGCGCGCACATGGGAAATGCTGGATGAGTGGCCGCTGTCTCCGTCTTCGTGGTCGTCGCCATTGTCGTCCTTGTCTTGGTTTCCTCCATGACAAACGTGGCTCTGGTCGGCGTCGGCGTTGGCGGTGCAGACACAGCGGGATCTGTCGCGTCAGATGGGTACCCTGTCGACAGCATGGACGACGTCGGCGTGTTCTGTCGAGATCCAGATCCAGACCCGGTCGACATCGGTTTACCCGTGGCTGGCAACGGAGCTGCCATCGTCTGTGGCGGCGGTTGCAACGATGGTCCATACGCAGGTGGAGGCGTCAAATAGCCTCCACCGCCATCTCCATCGCCTTCCTCGCCCACAACTCCACCTAGAAGCCCGTTCATACTTACTGGTGCGCCATCCGTTGTGAGACCTAGGGCATTCTCAGCTGAGAACCCCTCCACCACCTCTCCTCGCCAAGTCTGCACTTGCTGCCCATACATCATCGCATAGTGCCTCTTGATTATCTGATGGTCCAACGACAGTAGCGCCTGCGCTTCCTGTGCGAATCGCCTCGATTCATTCGCGGCCGAGCACACCTCGTGATACGTGCGGATTTGGACGGAAATCTGTAGAGGCCCAGTCATTCAGTACGCATACAACTGAAGGGAATACGAGAGACTCACCCCAAACCTCGAAGCGGCATCCGTGATCGCCTCGTTACACGCTACAAGCTCCCTTGCAATTTCTTCTCTCCTTACGTATCGCTTCAAAAACGGTCGATGGAGCTGCGTCTCGAGAAACGTCCGGATCTGCAAGACAACGTTAGTCGAGAAAAAAAGGAACAATCCAAGTCCGGCTCGACGCACCTGGGCAAGTGCACCGCACAACCGCTCGACAGGCTCAGAGAGTGCCTGGGCAGTTTCCACGCCTGCTTCATCAATTTCGCATCGAACAGAATAGAGGAGCGTCGCACAACGCTCTGCGAGGCGCAAACAAGAGAGACGGTTCGTCTTTTTGCAGCAAAGCGTCAGAAAGAGAATATATGCGGGTCCAAACCAACGAGGCACTCACGTCAACCTTTAGACATGCATCCCAAACGCTCAACAATGCCTTGGCCGCCTCTTCGAGGCCGGGAAGAGGGGCCAGCGAGAGAATGTCAGCGGATACAGAGAGCGTATCCCTGACCACTGGTGCGAGTTCGTGACCGACGAACTTGGCTAGCATAGGTTCAGCTGGAAAACACCCCCGCAGGTTGATTCAACAATGTACCTGATTCTCTTGCCTTGATGAGTGCTTCGCCGACAGGCGACAACATTGTGATGGTCGTGGCTGGCAAAATAGACGTGATCGCCAATGACACGTACTATGACCCTCGTTCCTCAATGACTAATAAAATGCAACCGCGAAAAAGACACACCCTTTCAGCCCTGTGAAACCCATCTCGTTGCGCTTGCTCGTCCGACGCATCTCCGTGCTTCGAGCTAACACGGAAAAACATGGATCCATGCTTCACCGTGTCCTTCTCGTGCGTGTGTGTGGCAGACTGCTTCGAACCCGCATCTGGGCGCTTCACGGCTTCCCCTGCCTTGACATCGCCTATGCATCCTCCTTCAGGACCATTCCCGCGTGTCAACCCGCCCTTTTCGCCATTCCCCACCAAATCGCTGCACCTACCGGTACTAGGGCTCAAATCCTTGCTCTGTCGTTTCATAGTGCTCCCCGAGTTCCTCCGCCCCCAAAACGTCCTAGAACGGCGTCCCTCGCGCTCCGCCTCCTCGATTCCGATACCGAGAGAGGACAAGGAAGGAAATGTGCTTGTGTACGATTGCGATGAAGACACCAGGAGCGATTGTGATTGTGACTGCGATGGACCAGACATGCACGAGGCGTACGACGTGGACGCGTGCGTTGACGCATCGCTGAATCGACGACTGCGCCCACTAGCGTGATCGTGTCCATGTCCACCATGTCCGGGCTCCTGACCCTGTATAGACATCTATTCGGCAGATAAATTGCATCAACTACGAGAGCCACAAGAAAAAAGCATCTACTCACGGCTCCATCGGGTATAAACCCACTTGCGTTCTCATGCAAATCGACATGGTACGAGTGGCGGCGCGTCAAATTGTCTGGTGTTTTCTGCATGACAACACCCTCCTCGACAGGTGGTGGTTCGACGTCCGCCTCACCGTATCCAAGACTATCGTTCCGTATCCTTGACCCCCCAGGTGCCATTGGCATGGGTACAGCCCGAGGGACAGGAATGCCCTCCACCTCGTAGCCAGCGTTGGCACCCATCGGCGCATGAACAAAGCTTGGTGTCAACGGGTTTGGAAACCCAGCACCCACACCTCCGATGCCATCAAGCGACGCACGAATCTCCTCGTCCTGAAACGCGCCAGGGCCACCCCCGCCACGCCCAAAGGGCTCTCGAAACGTCAATGAATACCCATATCCGGGCTGGACGAATCCCATTCCCATCACACCATCGAGCTCACCACAACCAGAGAAATGGGGAGAACAGGAATCGCATTCCTGGGACTGCTGCATGACATTGTCCCAGTCGTCGACCCAGCCTCTTCGACCACCCCACCAACGGATGGGGGCTTCGTTCAGAGGAGTCGAGTCGCCCTTGATCACGGTCGAGGTGTCCTGGAGGACGGAATGACCAGCCGGCGTAGGACTGCCCCGTGTGGACGGGTGTGTACGGGATTCAGTGCCCAGAGAGACGCGTCTGTTGCGCGGATCATCCGGAGATGAGGAGGCGTGCGAGTTTCCAAAGGATTGTTGAATGAGCGATTGGGTACGAGGGTAGCGAGAAGAAGGGGAGTGTATGATTTGAACAGGGGAGCTTTGGGGAAGTTGGAAATGGGATTGAATGGGGTGGGGTGGTGAATGGAGAGGACGGGGTTGGAATTGAGAGCGGGTCTGTGTTACACGGACAGGTCAGAGAGCGTGCACACGCGGACGAGCGGGGAACAACGTACACTATGGATCGATGCAGGCGAGCCTTGGCGCGGACTGTTGGAAGAAGGTGAAAGGGGACGTGGACTCTGGGACATGGGAGACTGAGATGGAACTGCGAGGGGAGACGAAGAAAGAGGAGAGGAACTAGGGAAGGGTATTCCCTGCGAAAACGGACTGTTACTTGGACTGGGATGGCGTGCATACCCACGTGGCTGGAGAGGGATATTCATAACCGGGGATTGCTCTGGGGAGCGAGAGAAGGAAGACGTGCGAGGACGAGCGACACCAGGTGATGACCGGGGAGAGGTGGACAATCCCGAGTCGAGACGCTCTCGGAGTGGGGAGAGGGTATCGGACATCTCGCCGACGGGAGGAGAGAACGAATTAGGAGAGGGATTGAGAGGAGAGGGAAGACGGGGGGAAGAGTTCTGATAGGAAGCCACGCTCGTCGGGCGGGGCGAGCGTATGGATGAGGCAGACTGTATGGTCATGTAATAAATCTGAGAGTGTACGGGAAGTGAGTGAAAAGAATACCAACCATCTCTGTCGGGTTTTTATACGCCGAGGAACATATTTCGGTAGCCGGCGTAGTATGACGTCGGACTAGCCCGAATGCAAAGTACTAGTATACCGAGTCAAGGCGCTCACCAGGTTCAAGCGCCAGCATTAGCGCCAATCACGCCGGGTTCACTGATTGAATCACCCAGTTAGTGCTAGACCAGGACCCACAGCAAGCTCACCCAGTACGGCCGCAGCACTCGCATGCCGTCTCGGGCGGGTGTGGCGGGCCCGGTTTGGAATTCTGAAAATGATACCATGCCAACACTCCAGTACTGCAGTAGATAGTAGTATAGCCACTACTTTATGACTCTGACCTGAAAAGCTGGCTCACCTGGTCAACACTGTTTTTGCGAGGCGGACCTACTAGGAAACTCCATGACCATGTTGGCTGTTGTTAGCACCAACCACTGAGCGTCTCCCAAACTGAAAGAATTCCCATATATGTCTTCAGCCTCCCCTATCCCCCACACTCGTGTCGGACGAGGAGACAAACGCGACTCTCCCAACTTCTCGATTCCGTGCGTTTCTCGATCTATCGGAGATGCCATCAAACTCCACCAGCCAGTGTCTTATCAGACAACACTGAATTAGTCGTTCAACGCACAGGCTTCGAGCGCCAGGTCCTCGAGCTCGAGTAACCATATGCAATGCACTCAATGGTTGTCTGACGAGTCATCGGAACCGGATTCCGAGTTTCCTGCCACAAATGATTCAGAGGCTTGCGAACGACATCGTCATGACGTAGTAGAATCGCCCCCAGCCGTATTGCTGCTGCGCCGTTGCTGGTCTACTGGCATCATGCGGCGCGCTGAACTGTGCCACGGAATTTGTCCTCTCACATCGCCATTAATATTGGCAGCACTGCGGACTCGACCGGTATTTCGCAACCTGAGCGTTTTTCGACGAGGAGCCACGTATTTATTCGTCATAGATGTGATAAGTTACGGGTAATGGGCAATGCTCATCGTGGAGTTCCCACTAGCGACATGACCATTAGGCTACAAACAAAAAGTAAAGACTCTCCGATGCAGACCACCCCAGGGAACGACTAGGCTTAGTCTATGACGCGATCGAAATCTCCCCGCCATTCGTTCTTTGGACCATACAATTTCCGACTTGGACCCCTTCAAAGTTGCCGACCTTTGTTCGGGTGGAAGGATGAATCCGTGCTGGGACAAGAAGGTTACCTGTAATCTGGAGCAGATCCGCAACCGTCTCTGCGACCCATACAATTGTCATAAACCCCATCAAATCATACATATGACCAGCCTCTTACTATCTTCGACCTTTTCTGCTGCCCACAAGGTTCCCCACTCATTTGTCCTTGAGGTGGAATAAATCACCTAGTCTTTCCCAAATCTGCGCGCGCACTACCGGAATTTTGGCCCTCAGTATCTTTGTACAGGCGTAGCAGTGTCGAGCTGCGTCCCCTTCGGGGCCAATCAAGCTTTGGAGTAGTGTGAGCGGATCTGCAAATTGTAAACTGCA
>JBBPSC010000537.1:0-16731 GCA_038093395.1 Baorangia bicolor
GGTGGACGCACTCGAACTCTTGTCCTGTGCACGAAGGGACTTGATGGTTTCGTTGAGATCATCTTCCTTCTGATTGGTTGCGCGTTTGGAGTCGGAGAGCTGGTTACGTAGTTGCAGGACAGTTTCTTGGAGATGCGCAATTTTGCTGTCTAATGGACGTAGATGTCAATGACACGCGTGTTCAGGGTGCCAATAGACGCACCTGAGGTCTCCTCCTGTGCACGGAGAGACTCGGCTGTCTCTTCGAAATCAGCCCTTTCCTCCTTCATTCCTTGCTCATACGTCTGTTGCAGTCAACAAGTCAGGGAACCATCTCACCCATCGAGCCTTTGATCCGAGTGTACTTACGATTGAATAACGAGAGGGCAAGATATCAGAGAGACTTCGAGGGGTGACTGTCTTGCCTCCTCCAATTACAAGCTCGTATTTCGATGAGATGGCCATGGACACGATGTAAGCTGTATGGTGGACGACAGACCCGATTTGCTTGTGCGTCGTAGTGTCCCAGAATGAGACCGATGAGTTTGCAGAAGCTGCGATGAATGTGCCGTTGCTTGCCAGGGCGATGCACCTGGGATTGTCTTTAGTGTGAATGGGCCATTGAAAGCGTGTCGTCCCAGTGGACACCGCGAGACAGTTGATGTTGCCGTTGTGAGCTAGGGCAAAGAGAAGCTCACTATTCCTAGCCCAGGCGAGGGATTGGTTGAATAGCGAGTTGACTCTGACTGGAAAGGTGAAGAGGAGGTAACCATTCTGACTGTTGTAGATCTGAACAGAGTCACGTTCACAAGTGGCAGTGGCGATGAGGCGTCCGTCGGGCGAGAACTTGGCTGCAACCACCCGGTAGTCGTGTTTCAAGGGACCGAGCAGTCGCTCGCCAGTCGAGAGCGACCAGACGCAGGCAGTCGCGTCATCCGATCCGGTCGCAATTTTTGTCCCATCCGGAGAGACGTCCACTGCATGTACCCCCCATACATGTCCTTTGAACTCGGTCACCTTTTCGCGGCTCTCCGCATTCCACACCGTCACCAGGCCGCTTTTCGTCCCACTGACGACCCACTTTCCATCTCTTGACACTGCGATGTTGCAAATAGCACTTGCCGCATCCATTGGCATCCCCACCTCCTTGCTGGCATCTTTTACTCGCCAACGTCGAATCTTCCCTTCCTCGCCACCGCTCACAATATCCCTTCCATCAACGAGGAAGGCAACTGAGTATATGTAATTTCGACCATCAATTTCGATCGGTTTTGCTTCGTTTTCGTGAATGGTGCAATTATGGTTTTTACTCGACTCTTGGGTCCCCGTCAGTATCGCACTCTCAAATGTCTTGGCCGGGTACTCGCCATCCCTTGCTCGCCGGCTTTTTCTCGAAAACATATCTCAGCCAGGTATCAGAGTGTCGGAAAGAAGGATGCACGGTTGTCCACTTGCGGTACGCCATTGTCGCCTGATGTACATGTGTCTCCTTATTATTATCCATCAGTTCACACACCAATACTTATCTCTGGGCGCTTGTCCTCACCCCAATGCACACGTGTCCATCACCATTGTTGTGACTGTAGTGGTGTTGACATGCCAGTCGTTGATGGGGAAAATAGCCCTCGTGGTTGGTGGGAACGGGTTGCAGTGACAAAACGAGCTACGCATCAGTCGGGGCCCCTCAATGAGAGAGGTGGTGTCCATCTCCTGATCGTTTTCATTCAGGGAATCTCCAGGATTATGATGGCGACAAAGACGACGTGTGACCCCGTCATGAAAATGCCCGACAGGTTCTCTTCCGCGACTTCTGTGGTTGCGATCACCACAGGGCTCGAGAGTCGACCACAGACATAGCCCACTCTACGGGGAACGGTGGACGATCAACTCGGGAGCGTTTTCTAACTATGAGATGCCGATCTGATATCGTCTGCCCGCTTCCAGATCCCACTGGGAATTTCGCGCAGCAACGGATCACTACGAAGCGGAAGAAATCTTCTCTTTCGAACACGAATGTTTCCAGATCATTGGGGTCATAAAAGACCCGCCATGTAGGACTCGGAAGAACGATATCCGTGATTGTGAATGGCGATCGTGGGCCCGAGGATGGCTCTTACCTGATTGGATGTGAGAGCGTGTATGCCCACATGAACCACTACGGACACCCGCGAGCCACCGAAGCCGTGGCCATACTCGCGCGGCCCAACCACCTCCGGATGAAGGTGGGCCAATCCCACGAAGCTCGTTCGCTCGCGCTGGGTTCGCATTGAACGCTACCTGTTCAACATAAAAAAAAACCACGTACTTCAATTCCTTTTGCCGGCTTGCCTGTAGGACCCGTAAGTGATTAATGCCATCAAGATTTGGAATCCTGCCATCCCGAATGCACGCCACAAACATGTTTCACTCCTCATCCACGTGGGGAACGAGATCAACGAAAAAGTAGCGAACGTGACGAAAATTTGATCGCGATCAGGACGTGCGAGGCAAAAGAGCGCATGAATCATTAGGAACGGTTGATTGTATGCAATCATGTTTGCTCCCCATGGCGAGAAATCGACTCTACCGCTAGCCGCGCGTGTACAAATCGTAGCTGGCAGGCCCATCGCGAAAGAGTCTGAGCTTATCAGAGAACCCTACGCAACCGATACACGACTCACTCTTGCTTCAATCTTGCATCATACTACCACTCTGCAAAGCAGCGGGAACAATAGCGCTTGAGCTTGAACATCAAGGTCCACGTCATGACCGGTTCACGTTGCTACAACGCTATCATGCACACGCTCTACCCGCTTTTGCCTGTCTCACCAATTAGACGCCCGTGCACCATCCTGCTCGATCTCGTTCATAAAACCCCATTGGGTTTGGTTCGCGACCCCAAAAGTCCTTTAAACAATGTCAAAAACACCCATCGTCAACAGCGCAATGCGCGAGGACCGTCCGACGTACCTTGAACGAGTCTTTGTCGTCCCGGCTCCCGCGCAACGGCTGTCCCGTGGAATCGTGCATATCTCGTCCGACTCAACAAACCATGGAACGCATGTCCCATCTCATGGAAGAACGTCGTGACATCGTCGTGTCGCATGAGTGCTGGTCGCTCCGGCGTTGGTTTCGCGAGGTTCGCAACCATGGGTGATGTCGTTTCCCGTTGGAGAGCTTGTAACATGGGGAGGCCTCATACAGCGGTATGCGGGTATTTGTCATCTGAACGGTTCGAAAGTACGCATCGTCCATGATATGACTAGATAAGCCACAGTGAACGCCGTTGAACTCATTTGCGACTTGTCTAGCTAGGTGGCGTTGACCTTCTCGACTTCGTCAAGAAACGCGGTAAGCTAATCACATCGGAACATAACTGATATAGGTATTCGATGAATTCCTTTGCGATGCACAAGTTCCAGTCGCTGTCATTGTCACCTACCTCGAAGACCACGAGAGCGAGGCCGTCAAGTTCCGTGAGGGCGATGTCACCCAGGGCGCCAAGCGTGGTTTGATATTCTCAATAGTTGATTCATGTGGGTGGTCTTGCCAATCGCCGTTGGCCTTACCCATGACATTGGATCCTCCTGTGACCTCCCCCATTCGCCCGCTCGTCCCCCCTGGTTTTATCTCTGACCCCGTCCCAAAGCCAACCTGCGAGGGCGATGCGGGCTATACTTTGTAATGGGACTAAGAAGGAAGGGCTTCGATGCTCAGATGTTTCGTGCTCGTTGCTTTCCTCGCTTTCAGGCTGGTCGCCGGGAGGTGTGAATACGACGGGGAGGTGTGAATTCCCGAGTGCAGATGTGTCACCTACGGGTGGGGGTGGTACAGTAGTTCATGGGCTGGGCGTGAAACGGTGATGCAGGCGGGCCTGAGTCCGGGCCGCGTGCTCGTCGACGTTGTTTACGGTACGTCGTCGGTACAGGCGTGGATCTACGAAAGGAGATGGATGTCGCAAGTTTGACGGAGTTGGACAAGAAGCGGTGTAACATGGAGTTGGAGATTACAAGACGTATCATAATAATTAAACCTCCGTGAACGGTCCATGGGTACTTCGGTCAAGATTACACTACTTCGATCGTACGGATATTGTCTATCAAGTCGGTCAACGATACCTCCTCACGAAGCTGAACAATGATCAAACTGTCCGTGGCAACTCGCCTATACTCTACACGCGACAGCGGTTCGAACAAGAGCGCGCCGAATGGCTGCCCGAGACGAGCGACGAACCGGAGTGCTTGTGTAGTTCTGTCAAGTGCAGCCGCACCATCCGAGAACTCCTGGTCGAGCAGCGGGCGGATCCATGGATGAACGAGACAGAGATCTTTCACCCCAGTCAGGTCATCTGTCGTCTCAATCTCTATGTCCCCAAACGTGGGTGTCATCGCATGATATACGCGAACGTTTGTCGGAGGATCTGGTTCTGAGGTGCGGACAAGTCCTGTGAGCCGAAAAACAACGCCAGGAAGTTGCAGTCGACTAGCAGCAAGGAATGGCGCGGGGAGCTCGTTGAGCCGATCATATAGCCTCACAATGAGGGAGAGGTCAGGCGATGACGAACGCAATTCCGTCACCATCCGATCCATCTCCGCTGTCTCTATCAGCTGTGGAACATGCGGCGGCACAGTTTGGTTGTAGATAGTCAGGTCCGTGGGGAGGCAGCTATTGTAACGACCGGAGGTCCCGGTCCAAGCGAGAATTGTGACATCTCTGGATCCCGTCAGAATGTGTTCCAGGAGTCGTCCAACCGCCTGATTTCCCTCGCCATATATCACCGGGATCGCAATGTCAAATATGCCGAATAGCGAGTATGCGATATCCTCCTCTCGTGTCGTGTGGCGCATCGAAGCTAAATAGAGCTTCTCCCGCACCCTGTCCAAGCCTGGACGAAGGGTGGCCAACTCCTGTGTGGCAAAGTTCATTGCCCGTTCCATCTCCGAAAGGATCGCAGGCGATTCTTTATGGTTGAAGGTGTCCAAGCCAAGGTATGGCTTCCAATCCTCGGTGTAGAACTGCACAACCTCCGAAGCAACGTATTCCTGGTATGTCCACCCACGAGTATTCCAGATGCTCTTCCACAGACAACCAAACTTCTGTGCGTCCGACAACACACCGAGAAGGTGAACCACCGTGAGCGACGAGCCGCGATACCACCTGAACATAGCAACCAACGATTCTTGCTGCACCCCCTTGTCGAGTTGGTTCACGCAACAGGTGTCGCTCCATGCCCACTCGAAGTGAAGAGAGCGCACGAGCTCGCAGAACTTTTGCAATTTGCTGTTCGTGATAGACGCCGGCAGCTCATAGATTGTGGTATTCTCGACCAGCTGGAATGTCGGTTCGTTGGGTTGCCATCTGTGCGACAGCATCACGTATCGGTAAAACAACTTCACCACTCTCCAGATACGCGCATGGTCTATATCCGTCGTCATTGATGATACAAGCTGATTGTAGATTGGGAGTGCCTCGAACGCTTCCGCTTGCTGTCCCTTGTCATATAGACGACCAGTGGTGGTGTCAATGAGTACCCGTGGCATGTCGCGAATCGTCTGCTCGACGATGTGCCGAATCGCAGGTATGGCATCGACATACCGGCCACGAAGATCTACCATCCATGTCAATCAACACGTGGTGATTCGAATGATATTGAAGAGATGGCTCACCACGAATACGCTCGTCGGGAGACTCGTTCAGTTTCGAGAGCATCGTATGGAAAGCTTCAACTGCCTCGGTATGACGTCTTGCCCCATGTAGTGCCGCATGCCTCCGCTCGTAGCCAAGATGAGATGATGGGTTGAGCTTGATAGCCTGCACGCTCTGTTATCGAATACTGTCTGATCATATGTGAGGTACGAATGATACCTCGTTGGCATCACTCAGTGCCTCCTCCCACGATTTCATCGACGCTCGCACTTTGCTCCGCTTGATGAGGATATCCATGCGGTCGACTGGGTTAAGCGACAGTATGGTCGAAAAATATTCGGCGGCTTCATTGTAGCTCCGAGAGTCCATCGCGGCGTTGCCGAGTTTCTCTAGTTTCTCTATGCATCGCCGTCGAAAACCTGTGTCGGATGCTCAGACGAGTATTAGCTGCATTTCTCACGCGACCACTCACTGAGTTCCCACTGTGCTCGCTCGTCGTCGATACTCATGTCCTCTCCTAGCTCGCTTTGCATCTGTCGGAAACATTCGGCTGCCTCCATCACACGCCCGTCCTCTTCAAGAACGTCACAGACCGCGCGGTAGATGTCAAATTTCGGAAGCTTGAACTAGTCCAAAAAGACTACATCAATATCCACGTTCAAACTATCATAGAAAGCATACCTTTGCAGCAGAACCCAATGCTCCATTCACTGAGCCTTGAATCAAGACCGCGCTCGCCCACTTGATTAGCAAGGTGTTCGGAGGCGAGGGACTGAGCAACAACGCAGTCGAGTAGGTTGCAAGGGCTTCCTCATATCTCTTGGCGCTCGATGCCTCATCACCAATTATTTCCAGTGTCGATATACATCGGTTCGTAAAATCTGGTAGTATGAATTGAATACTCTCTTTTAATGTACAACACAGAAACTCACCAGTAAGCCAGTCCATTATCAGCTTATTGGCGCTGACCTCCTCGCTCACGATATTCGTGAACTCAACAAGAGACACAGCAGCGTCAATTATGCGGCCCTCTGCATACAGGACTTCACATTGATGTTTCTGCTCGTGCGCATGAAGGATCTGGACGAGGCTATCAGCCTTGTGTTGGGAGTCGGCAAGCTGGGTGCGGAGTTGCTGGACGGTTCTCTCGAGCTGCGCAATTTTAGTGCCTAATGAAAGTAAATTTCAACGAAATGCACATGGGAGTGCCAATTGACGCACTCGAGCTCGCTTCCTGTGTGTGAAGGTCTACACGTAGTGACCTAATGGTGCTGTTGAAGCTATCCGCTGTGTCTTGGGAGTCGACGAGTTTGGCACGAGTTTCCTCGACGGTTTTCTCGAGATGAGCAATTTTGCTGTCTAATGGACGTAGATGTCAACGACACGCGAGTTCAGGGTGCTAATAAACACACTTGAGGTCTCCTGCTGTGCACGGAGAAACTCGATTATCTCTTCGAAATCAGCCTTTTCATCCTTCATGCGCCAGATTTCTTCCTCACACGTCTGTTGGAGTCAACAAGTCAGCGAGCCATCTCACGCACCGAGCTTTTGATCCAAGTGTACTTACGTTTGAATAACGAGAAGGCAAGATATCTGAGAGACTTCGAAGGGTGACTGTCTTGCCTCCTCCAATCACAAGCTCGTATTTTGATGAGATGGCCATGGACGCGATGTTGTTTGTATGCTGGACGACAGTCCCGATTTGCTTGTGCGTCGTAGTGTCCCAGAATGAGACCGATGACTTTGCAGAAGCTGCGATGAATGCGCCGTTGCCACTTGCCAGGGCGATGCACCCGGGATCGGAGTCAGTGCTGTGGATGGGCCATTGAAAGCGCGTCTTCCCAGTGGACACCTTGAGACACTTTATGTTGCCGTCGCGAGATAAGGCGAAGAGTTGCTCGCTACTGCTGGCCCAGACAAGGGATTGGTTGTATGGCGAGTTGACTTTGACTGGAAAGTCGACGAGAAGGCGGCCATTCTGACTGTCGTAGATCCGAACAGAATCATGGAACCACGCAGCAGTGGCGATGAGGTGGCCGTCGGGTGAGAACTTGACCGCAATCACCCCGAAGTCGTGTTCCAAGGGGCCAAGCAGTCGCTCGCCAGTCGAGAGCGACCAGACACAGACAGTCTTGTCACCCGATCCGGTCGCAATTCTCGTCCCATCCGGAGAGATGTCCGTCGCATGCACGCATCCGCTGTGTCCTTTGAAGTCGGTCACTTTTTCGCGGCTCTCTGCGTTCCGCACCGTCACCTGGCCATTTCCCGTCCCACTCACCACCCACTTTCCATCTCGTGACACTGCAATGTTGTAGACAGTACTGTCCGTATCCATTGGCACCTCCAGCTCCTTGCCATCTTCGACTTGCCAACATCGAATCTCCCCTTCCTCGCCACCGCTCACAACATGCCTCCCATCAACGAGGAAGGCAACTGAATATATGTCATGTCGACCATCAATTTCGATCAGCTTTGCTTCCTTTTTGTAAACGACGCTGGAGAAGGAACTGTTTTCATTCGACTCTTGGGTCCCCGTCAGTATCGCACTCTCAAATGCCTCGGTCAGGTACTCACCATGCCTTGCCCGCCGGCTTTTTCTCGAAAACATATCTCAGCCAGGTATCAGAGCGATGGAAAGAAGGGTGCACGGTACGCCATTGTCGCCTTGTGTACACGTGTCTCCTTATCATTATCTATCAGTTCACACACCAATACTTATCTCTGGGCGCTTGTCCTCACCCCAATGCACACTTGTCCATCACCCTTGTTGTTACTGTCGTGGTGGTGACCTGCCAGTCGTCGACGGGGGAAATCGCTACCGGGGTTGGTGGGAACGGGTTGCAGTGACAAAACGAGCTACGCAGCAGTCGGGACCCTCAACGAGAGAGGTGGTGTCCATCTCCTGATCATTTGCATTCGGGGAATATCCAGGATTATGATGGCGACAAAGACGATGTATAATCTCATCATGAAAATGCCCAACAGGTTCTCTTCCGCGACTTTTTTGGTTGCGATCATCACAGGGCTCGAGAGTGGACCACAGACATAGCCCACTCTACGGGGGAATGGTGGACGATCAACTTGGGAGCGTTTTCTAACTATCAAATGCCGATCTGATATCGTCTGCCTGTTTCCAGATCCCATTGGGAATTTCGCACTGCAACGGATCACTACGAAGCGGAAGAAATCTTCTCTTTCGAACACGAATGTTTCCAGATCATTGGGGTCATAAAAGACCCGCCATGTAGGACTCGGAAGAACGATATCCGTGATTGTGAATGGCGATCGTGGGCCCGAGGATGGCTCTTACCTGATTGGATGTGAGAGCGTGTATGCCCACATGAACCACTACGGACACCCGCGAGCCACCGAAGCCGTGGCCATACTCGCGCGGCCCAACCACCTCCGGATGAAGGTGGGCCAATCCCACGAAGCTCGTTCGCTCGCGCTGGGTTCGCATTGAACGCTACCTGTTCAACATAAAAAAAAACCACGTACTTCAATTCCTTTTGCCGGCTTACCTGTAGGACCCGTAAGTGATTAATGCCATCAAGATTTGGAATCCTGCCATCCCGAATGCACGCCACAAACATGTTTCACTCCTCATCCACGTGGGGAACGAGATCAACGAAAAAGTAGCGAACGTGACGAAAATTTGATCGCGATCAGGACGTGCGAGGCAAAAGAGCGCATGAATCATTAGGAACGGTTGATTGTATGCAATCATGTTTGCTCCCCATGGCGAGAAATCGACTCTACCGCTAGCCGCGCGTGTACAAATCGTAGCTGGCAGGCCCATCGCGAAAGAGTCTGAGCTTATCAGAGAACCCTACGCAACCGATACACGACTCACTCTTGCTTCAATCTTGCATCATACTACCACTCTGCAAAGCAGCGGGAACAATAGCGCTTGAGCTTGAACATCAAGGTCCACGTCATGACCGGTTCACGTTGCTACAACGCTATCATGCACACGCTCTACCCGCTTTTGCCTGTCTCACCAATTAGACGCCCGTGCACCATCCTGCTCGATCTCGTTCATAAAACCCCATTGGGTTTGGTTCGCGACCCCAAAAGTCCTTTAAACAATGTCAAAAACACCCATCGTCAACAGCGCAATGCGCGAGGACCGTCCGACGTACCTTGAACGAGTCTTTGTCGTCCCGGCTCCCGCGCAACGGCTGTCCCGTGGAATCGTGCATATCTCGTCCGACTCAACAAACCATGGAACGCATGTCCCATCTCATGGAAGAACGTCGTGACATCGTCGTGTCGCATGAGTGCTGGTCGCTCCGGCGTTGGTTTCGCGAGGTTCGCAACCATAGGTGGTGTCGTTTCCCGTTGGAGAGCTTGTAACATGGGGAGGCCTCATACAGCGGTATGCGGGTATTTGTCATCTGAACGGTTCGAAAGTACGCATCGTCCATGATATGACTAGATAAGCCACAGTGAACGCCGTTGAACTCATTTGCGACTTGTCTAGCTAGGTGGCGTTGACCTTCTCGACTTCGTCAAGAAACGCGGTAAGCTAATCACATCGGAACATAACTGATATAGGTATTCGATGAATTCCTTTGCGATGCACAAGTTCCAGTCGCTGTCATTGTCACCTACCTCGAAGACCACGAGAGCGAGGCCGTCAAGTTCCGTGAGGGCGAAGTCACGCGGGGTCCCAAGCGTGGTTTGATATTCTCAACAGTTAATTCATGTGGGTGGTCTTGCCAATCGCCGTTGGTCTTACCCATGTCATTGGATCCTCTTGTGACCTCCCCCATTCGCCCGCTCGTCCCCCTGGTTTTGTCTCTGGCCCCGTCCCAAAACCAACCTGCGAGGGCGATCAAGGTGAGTGGGACACTATACGCCGGTGCGGGCTGTGCTTTGGAAGGGCCTCGATGCTCAGATGTTTCGTGCTCGTTGCTTCCTTTGCTTTCAGGCTGGTCGCCGGGAGGTGTGAATTCCCGAGTGCAGATGTGTCACCTACGAGTGGGTACAGTAGTTCATGGGCTGGGCGTGAAACAGTGATGCAGGCGGGCCTGAGTCCGGGCCGCGTGCTCGTCGACTTTGTTTACGGTACGTCGTCGGCGCAGGCGTGGATCTACGAAAGGAGATGGATGTCGCAAGATTGACGGAGCTGGACAAGAAGCGGTGTAACATGGAGTCGGAGATTACAAGACGTATCATAATAATTAAACCTCTGTCAACGGTCCATGGGTACTTTGGTCAAAATTACACTACTTCGATCGTACGGATGTTGTCTATCAAGTCAGTCAACGATACCTCCTCGCGAATTTGAACAATGATCAAACTGTCCGTGGCAACTCGCCTATACTCTACACGCGACAGCGGTTCGAACAAGAGTGCGCCAAAAGGCTGCCTGAGACGAGCGACGAACCGGAGCGCTTGTGTAGTTCGGTCGAGTGCAGCCGCACCATCCGAGAACTCCTGGTCGAGCAGTGGGCGGATCCATGGATGGACGAGACAGAGATGTTTCACCCCAATCAAGTCGTCTGTCGTCTTGATCTCTATGTCCCCAAACGTGGACGTCGTCGCATGATATACATGGACGTTCGTCACTGGTTCTGAGGTGCGGACAAGTCCTGTGAGCCGAAAGATAATGCCAGGAAGTCGCAGTCGCCTGACACCAAGCGATGGCGCGGAGAGCTCGTTGAGGCGATCATATAGCCTCACGACGAGGGAGAGGTCGGGCGATGATGAACGCAATTCCATCACCATCTGATCCATCTTCGCTGTCTCTATCAGCTGTGGAACGTGGGGCGGCACGGTTTGGTTGTAGGTGGTCAGGTCCGTGGGGAGGCAGCTATTGTAACGACCGGAGGTCCCGGTCCAAGCGAGAATTGCGACGTCACCAGATCCCGTCAGAACGTGTTCCAGGAGTCGGCCAACCGCCTGATTTCCCTCGCCATATATCACCGGGATCGCAACGTCGAATATGCCAAATAGCGAGTACGCGATATCCTCCTCCCGTGTCGTGTGGCGCATCGAAGCTAAATACAGCTTCTCGCGCACCCTATCCAAGCCCGGACGAAGGGTGGCCAACTCCTCTGTGGCGAACTTCATTGCTTGTTCCATCTCCAAAAGGATTGTAGGTGACTCTTTGTGGTTGAAGGCGTCCAAGCCAAGGTATGGCTTCCAATCCTCGGTGTAGAACTGCACAACCTCGGAAGCAACGTATTCTTGGTACGTCCACCCACGAGTATTCCAGATACTCTTCCACAGACAACCAAATTCTTGTGCGTCCGACAACACACCGAGAAGGTGAACGATCGTGAGCGACGAGCCACGATACCACCTGAACATGGCAACCAACGACTCTTGCTGTACCCCCTTGTCCAGTTGATTCACGCAACAGGTGTCGCTCCATGCCCACTCGAACTGAAGAGAGCGCACGAGCTCGCAGAACTTTTGCAATTTGCTGTTCGTGACAGACGCCGGCAGTTCATAGATCGTGGTATTCTCGACCAGCTGGAATGTTGGTTCGTTGGGTTGCCATCTGTGCGACAGCATCACGTATCGGTAAAACAACTTCACCACTCTCCAGATACGCGCATGGTCTATATTCATCGTCATTGATGATACAAGCTGGTTGTAGATTGGGAGTGCCTCGAATGCTTCTGCTTGCTGTCTCTTGTCATATAGACGACCGGTGGTGGTGTCAATGAGTACCCGCGGCATGTCGCGAATCGTCTGCTCCACAATGTCCCGAATCGCAGGTATGGCATCGACATAGCAACCACGTAGTGCTACCATCCATGTCAATCAACACGTGGTGATTTGAACGATATTGAAGAAACGGCTTACCGCGAACTCGTTCGTCGGGAGACTCGTTCAGTTTCGAGAGCATCGTATGGAATGCTTCAACTGCCTCGGCATGGCGTCTTGCCCCGTGTAACGCTGCATGCCTCCGCTCGTAGCCGAGATGAGATGATGGGTCGAGCTTGATGGCCTGCGCGCTCCGTTATTGAATACTGTCTTATCATATGTGAGGTACGAACGATACCTCGTCGGCATCACTCAGTGCCTCCTCCCACGATTTCATCGACGCTCGTGCATTGCTCCGCTTGATGAGGATATCCATGCGGTCGACTGGGTTAAGCGACAGTATGGTCGAGAAGCGTTTGGCGGCTTCATTGTAACTCTGAGAGTCCATTGCGGTGTCGCCGAATTTCTCTAGCTTCTCTGTACATCGCCGCTGAAAGCCTGTGTCGAATGCTCAGACAAGCTTTGGCTGCACGCTCACGCGACCACTCACTGGGTTCCCACTGCGCTCGCTCGTCGTCGATACTCGTGTCCTCTCCCAGCTCGCTTTGCATCTGTCGGAAACATTCGGCAGCCTCCATGACGCGCTCGTCCTCTTCAAGAACGTCACAGACCGCATGGTAGATGACAAATTTCGGAAGCTTGAACTAGTCCAAAAAGACTACGTCAATATCCACGTTCAAACTATCATGGAAAGCATACCTTTGCAGCAGAACCCAATGCTTCGTTCGCTGAGCCACGAACCAATACCGTGCTCGCCCACTTGATTAGTAGTGTGTTCGGAGGCGAGGGACTGAGCAACAACGCAGCCGAGTAGGCTGCAAGGGCTTCCTCATATTTCTCGGCGCTCGACGCCTCATCACCAACTATTTCCAGCGTCAATATGCATCGGTTCGTAAACTCTGGTAGTATAAATTGAATACCTTCTTTTAATGTACAACACAGAAACTCACCGGCAAGCCAGTCCATTATCAGCTTGTTGCCGCTGACCTCCTCACTCACGATATTCGTGAACTCAAGAAGAGACGCAGCAGCGTCGATTATGCGGCCCTCTGCATACAGGACTTCACATTGATGTTTCTGCTCGTGCGCACGAAGGATCTGGACGAGGCTATCAGCTTTGTGTTGGGAGTCGGCAAGCTGGGTGCGGAGTTGCTGGACGGTTCTTTCGAGCTGCGCAATTTTGGTGCCTAATGGAAGCAATTTTCAACGAAATGTAAATAAGAGTGCCAATTGACGCACTCGAGCTCGCTTCCTCTTCGCGACGCGTATTTTTGCCGTCTAATGGACGTAGATGTCAACGACACGCGAGTTCAGGGCGCTAATAAACGCACTTGAGGTCTCCTCCTGTGCATGGAGAGACTCGATTGTCTCTTCGAGATCAGCCTTTTCATCCTCCATGCGCCGGATTCCTTGTTCATGCGGCTGTTGCAGTCAACAAGTTAGCGAGCCATCTGACACATCGAACTTTTGATCCAAGTGCACTGACGTCTGAATAACGAGAAGGAATGATATTCGAGAGACTTCGAAGGGTGACTGTCTTGCCTGATGCAGTCACAAGCTCGTATTTTGATGAGATGGCCATGGACACGACGTCGGCTGTATGCTGGACAACAGACCCGATTTGCTCGTGTGTCGTAGTGTCCCAGAATGAGACCGATGATTTTGCAGAAGCTGCGATGAATGTGCCGTTGCTTGCCAGGGCGATGCACCTGGGTCCCTTGCTGCTGTGAATGGGCCATTGAAAGCGTGTCGTCCCAGTGGACACCTCGAAACAGTTGATGTTGCCGTTGCGAGATAAGGCAAAGAGTTGCTCGCTATCGCTGGCCCACACGAGAGATTGGTTGGTATCTGAGTTGACTCTGACTGGAAAGTCAACGAGGAGGCGGCCATCCTCACTGTCGTAGATCCGAACAGAGTCGCGGTTCAACGTGGCAGTGGCGATGAGGCGTCCGTCGGGCGAGAACTTGACCGCAACCACCCAGAAGTCGTGTTTCAAGGGGCCGAGCAGTCGCTTGCCAGTCGAGAGCGACCAGACGCAGACAGTCTTGTCACCCGATCCGATCGCAATTCTCGTCCCATCCGGAGAGACATCCACCGCACGCACCCAACCGTGTACTTGGGACTCGGTCACTTTTTCGCGGCTCTCCGCATCCCATACCGTCACCTGGCCACTGTGCGTCCCACTCACGACCCACTTTCCATCTTGTGACACTGCGATGTTGCAAACAATACCTCCCACATTCATTGCTGGCATCACCTCCTCCCCATCTTCCACTCGCCAACATCGAATCTTCCCTTCCTCGCCACCGCTCGCAATGTGCCTCCCGTCGACGAGGAACGCGACCGACCATATGTCATTTCGACCATTGATTGTGATCGGGTTTGCTTCCCTTTGGTGAACCGTGCTGGAGGAGGGATTACGGTTTTCACTCGACTCTTGGGTCCCCGTCAATATCGCACTCACAAATGCCTCGGCCAGGTACTCACCATTCCTTGCCTGCCGGCTTTTTCTCGAAAACATATCTCGACCAGGTATCAGAGCGATGAAAAAAGGTATGCACGGTTATCCACTTGCGGTTTGCCATTGTCGCCTGGTATACACGTGTCTCCTTATCATTAGGCATCAATTCACACACCAATACTTATCTCTGGGCGCTTGTCCTCACCCAATGCACACTTGTCCATCACCCTTGTTGTTACTGTCGTGGTGGTGACCTTGTTGAACATAGCGCTATTAAGCAGCTAATCAACTCCTATATCATATCTTATCTAGTACGTAGATACATGAGAGATCTTATCCTCATACAGGATATACTTACATAATCTCTCATTCCTGTATGTATATAAGGCTGCCCTATGCGCCTCCATAATACAAGAGTTTTTCCCCTCTTACCATTGTCTATGTAAGTAGTCGCTTAGCTTATAACATTGCTCCCCTCGGGGCGAGCATTGTCTCTGCTCAACAGATTATGAGCCCCGCAGCATCACTAGCAGCGCCTTTATCGGCTGCAGCAGTGAGCAAGCGACTCGCCTGACGACGGACAAAAAAAGTCACGTGCTTAGTCAGCGCCGCGACTGATGATCTGATCAATGAGAGCAGCGCTCTATCTGCGAGCCGCTCAGCGTCCAACTTATTGTTCTGATTCCCATCAAACAATTTTTCTGACTCTCCCTCACTCTCCAGATCATCATCAACAATGTCAAACGCACTCTTCGCAGCTGTGCCCATCTTCGACGGCACAAATTGGACGGACTGGGCTCCGACAATGAGCGCTTACATAATGGCCATGGGCGACCATGTCGTTTTCGACCCACGTCCTACTTTGCTCACGGACAAGTCCAACCAAGAAGACGTCGACTCCTACGATCTCAAAAATGCAAAGGCAATGGGCTCAGTGCTTCTGAGACTCCTACCCCCTATCCGTACCAAAGTCAGCAAGTACGACACTTTCCTTAAACTCTGGGATGCACTCAAGACGGACTACGCAAAATCCGGCATAGCCACCGCATATGCGGACTTCCGCACCATCCTCGACTTGAAAATTCCGGGTGATTCTCACCCCGGAAAATCCCTCGATCGACTTGCAATGCTATTTTCACGTCTCGACGAAGCCGACTTCAAGTTTCCTACTAAAGTCCAGGTGATGATCTTACTCGCCAAGCTCCCTCCCCAAATGGAGGTCGTAGCTCAGAATATAGCCACATCGGACTCACTCGCTACTACGACAATCAATTCCATTCGTAAGACGGCGGTCCTCTCCTGGGACCAGCACGGTGCGCGTCGCGGGAACCACCGCGCCAAATCGGGCGACGCCGGCGGCAGCTCAAACGCTCAGAAGCTGAGCGCCGTCAAGCGCAACCCGGGCGCGCCCTCTTTCAAGGCACAGCAACGCGGCTCGGGCGACTCGAATGCGCCCCAAAAAGGCAGCAACGAGCGACCCGACAAACCGCGCACCGACTCCGACGGGGGAGGGGGGGCCGCAAAAAAACGCCCCCGTGGCACTCGCGGAGGGAGGAATTGTGACCAGTCGTCAACGGCCGATCACGACCACGACCACCACGGCAATCTCGCCTCACTCGCCTTCGCCACTCCCTTCGTCAACATCGGCACCGCCTCATCGTACACGCCGCCCACTTTACACCCCAACCTCAACACGACACCCACGCACGACCCGCGCTCGCTCGCGCATCGTCTCGGCGCCACCTCATACGGCCCCCCGGCCTTCACACACACCACGCTGTAGAGAGCTACATCTCTCTACGGTTGTAAACCCCCATATCTCCATATCCCCGACCCCCTCCTTTCCTCCCGTAGCCCCACTCGTTCGTATCCTTTCACCGACCCGT
>JBBPSC010000538.1:0-12339 GCA_038093395.1 Baorangia bicolor
GAGCTTTTAGATGAGTCAACTATAGAGGCACAATTACAAGAGTTCTCAGGCTACATATAAATGATCAAAATGGTCATTTGCATGTTTTTCTATGGTAGGCCCTGGCCTAGGCCAGGCCCAAGCCAGGGCTTTCAGGCCAAGCCAGGCCCTTACCAACACTAATCATTCGGTGTAGTGAATTCCAGAGTGACAAACATTGCCTACTATATTGCTGTATATATATTTGGTCCAACGAATCTAGCCTTACAATTGCTTACAGTCAGAGTGAGTATCAGTGATGTCCATTGGGCTGACAAAGTTGGCACAAATAGAGAAAAAAGATACTCCTGGCACATTGGCGTGCGCACGATACAAATGGCCCACCAGACCTACCCTTATAAGAGCATTGTAATTAATTATATGGATTATACGGATTAGATACCTTAGATGGGGTTTACCATAACTTTGTACTTTTCCTGACGCAAAGTATGCGACAGATCGAGTCATTACAAGAGTAGTCTTTGGGATTGAAACCATGGCCTTTTGTTTACTCATCCAAGTACCTACATACTTCCGTTCACTGCAGGCCCACGCTATGCCTGTGTTTGCTTGCCTGCCAGAGGATTCTTGATTTCTGAGGTGAAGCTCTGAACATCTCCTCATGAAAAGTGACTGGTGCCGGTGACCTCCAAGTCCGCATTGGGCTGTATTACAGGTTGACTGCCGGGCACACGTGCCTGCGAGGTGTACCCACCCACCCTCGCGGCTCACACCCTACCCGGCAGGTCAGGCCCTGTCCCGGGCCGGAGAGCGCTCTGCGCTCTCGCCTATCCACTCTCCGTCCTCCTCCCTCTCCTCTCTCAAGCAGACAGAGCGATGTCCAAAGACAAGAGCGCCATTGGGTGGTCGGCACTAGCGTTTGCAGGTTGACCTCTTCGATGCCAGTGGCTAGCAGAATCTGTGTTATCGGTAATTGATTAAACACATTGATTTGGGCAGGGAGACAAGTATTGAAGCTTCCTGATTTCTCTGCCCATGCGAGGCCCATAGTATGAAGTTGCAGATTGCGATCCGCAGCGCTGGGTCTGAGTTGAAAGTTGAAATTGGGAAGGTGTTCAGCCATCACGCCTTCTACGATCAATCTTGACATTAACCGTTGGAGGCACGCAGGATGCGGACAAGGCGAGTAATGATAGCAGTACGTGACGAGCTGATAATGGTTCAAGAAATTGACATGGCTGTACCGTATATATAATTACAGTGAAATGGTATGGAAAGACTTTGGCCAACTGCAAAAATGTTTGAAGCAGGGCTCGGGTATCATGTGTATGCAGATCTGGAAGGGAGATAAGGCACGAAGTACTACTGGCGCAAGGAAGGCATGTAATTGGCATGTAAACGCATGTGCAAAAAAGTGGACTATCATTGAACACACTGTAAGTCTTGTGTTAACATTTAGCGATCAGGGCACATACCATCGGCAAACATTTATTGTTAACCCGCCCGCAGGCGCTTTTGCGGTCGTCCCAAGTCTCATCAGAAGGACCAACCATCTTCCGTTCCTTGCTCGGATAATCCAGAAAGCGCTGAAGACGCAAGCTCGTCTTCTCCAGCGGTCACCAACGCGACCTTGTGTAGTGTCTGCACATAGTGAGTAGCAGGGTGATGACCTGAATTTGCCCACACCGGGCTCCCAAAGTCTCTTTCGGTCAGTTGTTGCCCTTGAAGAATTCTGCCCATATGCGTCTCGGCGAAGGGTAGGCCTCTCCTCCGAATGGCAAGTAACATCATCACAGAGCGCAGTGGAGAATCTGTGAACATGTTTTCAATCTCTAAGAGACCACCAGGGATAAACAAATTGCATCGGACTGCTGTGCGTATATCGTCCGGCATGTCCTTGGTATGTACACCGAGGAATTGACGTAACCGAAGGCATGATTTGTGGTCTCTGAGATAGAGCTGCCCAGAGAACACATTCAATTCGTCGATCAGACTCCAAGGTGGGGTCCAGTTGTCGGGGACGGGGGGGATCGAATAGAACATGAGATTGTCAGCAGGTCTCATGCGCTCCGATGTGCGAGGTGTGTACACATGGAGGTGGACATATTTGCTAACCCTGATATCTGGCATCAGGCGATCAGCTTCAAATGGGCTCAGAAGTACGAGTACTCGATCGAGATAATTTTTGCCAGAGAGAACCCATTGGACAGGGCGCAGATACTGGTCCATCCTCCCTTGACATGACGCAGGTTCGATTGTCGTGCAAAAGTCTGAGGTTGCCAACACGAATGGACTCCAGACATGTGCTTCGCTGGTAGCCGCGGAGCTCCCTTCAAGAGTCGTGAAGACAGGATGAAAGGTACTGCCAGCGTGCAATGAAGGGATGACACCAGTCCTCATGAAGGCAACAACATCTGGATGAAGAGAATGTTTTGCCGGTCTTGCAGAGGGCGGCCACCGCTGCACCTCTCGCTCTCGCTCAATTTCACGATTGACCTCTCTTTCTTGCTCTTCCTCCATCTGTGCCTCTGGAAGTTTTAGAACTCCAAGGTCTATGGAACGCAGCTGGATCTCTGGATGATCATCCAGGATCGACGAGTAACTTGGGGTGTTTTTGGGTTGAAATGGTGCGTAGAGATCTGCCAGCGATTTGAGTTCTGGCTGAACCCATGCAGCTGCTAATTGGTCTCGCGTGAGTTCGTTACTGCAGAAACGGGACCAAGCATCATATCGAGAGTTGTAGCTGATGCCTTGTTGTGCCCAGTAAGGAGCCCACTGTTGAATATCAGTCCAGGTCTCATGTATCGCCCAGCACAAGATATTGGTTGTAGTGACCGGGATATTCGGATCCTCTTTGGCTGCAACAGCGCGGATGCTCCGGTCAACTTCAAGAGGTGCGAAAAACATGACAGAATGACCATGCCTGAGCTTGCGCATGTGCATGCAACCTACGTGCTAGAACGTGAGTTCATTGATTGAACATTATGATATCGTTTTCATACCTTGAATCAAATGATCTTTTGTGACTTTGGGCCCTAGCATGACAGCAGCTTGGGACCTGATAGGCAGCTTGAGGTCGGTACCCCGTGTGTGAGCGTCATTCAGATAAACAACACAACGGTCTAGCCGCTGAGCAAGCGGTGACAATACCAGGGTCCACTCTGTACCATCTCTTGTAAGCGCCATTAACTCATCATCCTGATTGAAATAGATAGCTCCATCGGAATCAGAGCTGAGGTCTAGCCACGCTTCCGCTAGTTGGTAATTGGAAAAATCCAGGATCTGTGCACCGACGTCCAGGAAAACACGAATTTCAGGCTTCTGGTCGACCACCATTTTGAAGATTTGAAGTGTTGTTCGTCGCTCGCCATTCATGTGAGATATTAGTGTGTAGGAGTCGTTTTCCGTTTGGAGAAGATGAGAGAGGACCCCTGTGTTGGTTCCCCGCTGATGGTCGAGGTCCTGCTGAGTGATAGACGTGGGTAACAGATCTTGCCCGTCGTTGGTGCCCGAAAAGCCTGGTCCTCAGTTCAGTCAGGTAACCCGACAGTGAAAATCCCAGCATCACTCACCAGTTATCGGATGTTCTCGTACCTCTGCTAAATCCCAGCTGGATGCTGCGAGTTTCCATGGAAACTCTTTGGCTTCCTTTGGGAACACGACGCGCGAAAGATAGAAATCCACCGCTCCTTGATTACGCACAAAAAGTGGAAATAGGCACTTGTCCCACTGCTCCGAGGACTTGATGTTGACATTGCTGAGATCCTGAATAGATTTTGGTACTGTGCCAAGGTCATAATCTTGAAGCCAATTTGCGTATTCCATGGGTGGGTCATCTTGTTCCTGCAGAACCTCAAAAGAGGTTCTCAACTGCTCCTGGGTGAGACCACCATAGTAGTAGGACAGACATGTGAGCACGATCGTAATATCCGGATGCCCGAACTCGGCCCTTATTGCAGGTATGTCTTTGGCTCGATAAGGGACAGCAAGCATCATGCATGTTGGAGAAAGACCATAGTCGACCCGCCACCTCCGCTCTGCGAGCGCGAACAAGAGAACGTCGCAGGCTAAGAGACCATGGAGGAGCAATATTCCATCCCAGAGAATGCTTTGCCGAGCATATTCCTCCACCATGCTTGCCGTCCATTTGAATGCATCTTGGAGGATATGAAAGCACGAACCGCGGCACGAAGTCGTTGGTCACGGTGGATGTCTCGAAAGCTGAAACAGGGAAGGTGTCCATCCATCACGTCATCCACAATCAATGATATTAACCGTTGGCGAGCGTCGGAGGCTTGCAAGATGCGAATGCACGGGAATGACCCGGATGCACTGCGTTCGTACTCTATTGCGTCAGGGAGATCGCATGAAAGGGAAAGTGCATGTTTCTTCACTAGCCTGAGGACCTGCTGAGTAATTGTCCATCGGTCAGGGCACCCCTCCATATGCTGTTGGAGGCCAATGGTGTACATTAGCTGGAACTGGGGGTGGAGGACATCGTCACTCTCATCCAGGATGTCTCGAGCACGAGAATGGAACCATCTCTGGAGTTTCAGGAGTGCATGCCTCGGAGCCAGGTCTTTTGGATGTCCGTCAAACGGTTCCAAGTCCGAGTCCGAGTCTCTGTTATGGTCACATAGGTCCTTTGGTAGTTGCTTCTGTACACTGGTCAACTTGAGCGATAAGACATCCTCAGGATGGACCACCAGAATGCCACGATCATGCAAGCATTCAGACAAAACCTCGTGAAGGATTTCAAGTTGCTCACTGCGACAATTGCTGGTGAGGGAGCGGGAGAAGGACAGGTTGTATATCAGTCTATTAGCGAGCCCGCCAAGATGACCAACCAGCAGTCGGAATATTTGGACCGTCAATGCTTTTGGGACAATGACACGGACTAGTTGATTGCCATCTGCGAGAGTGGCTGCAGATATAGGTAGGATAACGGATGATTTCCCTTCTCCCATGTTCACTTGCATTACCGTGTTCTCTCTAGACGGTGGAGAGATCATCTTGATCGCAACATCTGCCTGAATTCCACGAATATGGAAGTTTCCTTGCAACTGAAACAAACAACAACAAAATGTTAGCAGAAGTGAACACTTGGTGATAGGCATCGCACCTGAATTAACAGCCAATCCGGGTGATCTTCAGCACTCCATCCATCACATTCATCGTTCTGTAATTCTCTTGACAACTCTTCTTCGAGGTTGTCTAGCGCCAATCAAAGTAATCTTCGAGCACGCTGAAGCTCCAGCAGGAGCAGCGCCAGAGACACCAGGCATTGCTTCCAACTGTCAGGAAGCTTGATTGGTGAGGTGGATGCGAGACATCGATGTTGAGCAGAGACAGTGCTCAACCCGAAGGGAGCAATGTTGTAGGCTAAGTGACTACTTACATAGACGATGGTAAGAGGGGAAAAGCTCTCTTGTTTTTATTTGAAGGTGCATAGGGCAGCCTTTATATACATACAAAGATGAGAGATTATGTAAGTATATCCTGCATAAGGATAAGATCTCTCATGTATCTACGTACTAGATAAGATATGATATAGGAGTCGATTAGCTGCTTAATAGCGCTATGTTCAACACTCCCCCTCGCTAAAAGCCAGGTAAGGCTTATGAGCGGAAAATCGCGCTAAGAAGCAGCGGAGACAAGATAGATCAGATTAATAAAAAACAAGACCTAGTTGAGCCCTGAACTTATTGAACTTTATATGGCCGAGATTTTTGGTAAACATATCGGCAGGGTTATCGTTTCCTTCGATAAAGAAGAGTTGCACTTTGCCATCAGCAGTGACTTCACGTATATAGTGATATCGGATGTCAATGTGCTTACTCCTACTCTCAGTGACTGGGTTTGATGCCATGAAGATGGAACCCTGGTTGTCACCACAGATGGGTACTGCTGAGAGTTTATACCCTAGTTCAGATAGTAGAGTGTGGATCCAGATTGCTTGGCGGCTACAATCAGAGAGCGCCATATATTCAGCTTCAGTGCTGGATAATGCAACAGATTTCTGGGCATGAGAGGCCCAAGAGAAAATTCCACCCACTAACTTGAAGAAGTAGCCAGTTTGAGAACGGCGCGTGGTGGGGTCTGATGCCCAATCAGAATCGGTGCAGGCAAGAATGCCCTGTCCAGAGGAACCATCATAGTCAAGGGAGTAGTTTCTTGTCCCAATGAGATAGCGGCAGATATAGAGCGCTTTATCAAGATGTTCCTCAGATGGGTTAGCTGATTGTCTTGCCAGTGCTATAACAGCATAGGCGATATCAGGGCGTGTGCCTAGCATCAGATATAACAATGATCCAATCACTGTTTGAAATCTGGATCTCAGGGCTGCACTAGCGGTGCCTTCATTTGGTGTTGGGTAATAACCCGCCGGCAATGGAGTGGGTGCAACCTTTGCATTTGTCATTCCACATCGTTCAATGACTTTGTCAAGATAGGTGCATTGATCTAAAGAGATCTTGCGACCTGAGCGGCGGATGCGCATGCAGAGAAACTCAGTTGTCTCCCCCAGATCTCTGCATTCCCACTTCTGCATGAAGTGTGCCTTGATTTGATCTACCGCGGCTTTGTTAGGGCCGCGGAAAAGGGCGTCATCTACATAAATGATGGCTACAACTGTGCAGGAGCCTTTCTTTTTGTAGAGAAAAATACCAGCATCAGACTTAAGGCGCTCAAAGCCGAGTTCTGTCATAGACTCATTAAGGGTTTGCCACCAGGCTAGCCCTGCCTGTTTAAGTCCATAAAGGGCACGAAGCAATCGGAGCACCTTGTGCTCTTGCCCTGGCTTGGTGAAACCTTCTGGTTGTTCCATGTAGATCTCTTCGTCCAGCTTGCCATATAAATAGGCACTTTTGACGTTGAGTCCAGAGATATACCAGTTTTCAAGTGCGCCGAGTGCTAGCATTAAGCGCACTGTTTCGAATCGCACAACTGGTGAGAATACCTGATCAAAGTCCATGCCTTCGACCTGAGAGAAACCTTTGGCTACCAGACGGGCTTTTTTATGGCCATCTGATTTAGCATCAAAGACCCAGCGATTTTTAATGACCTTTCGATTCTTTGGGCGGTCTACCAACTCAAAAACCTTGCGCTTTTTGAGGATTTCCAGCTCATCGTGGCAAGCTTGTTCCCATTGGGAACGTTCAGCCTTGGGTAGGCGAGCTATGTCTTTGTAAGACCATTCACGAGGTGGCTTGGATGGGCCATCATCAGGATTGATTGCTTTGGCTAGCAAGAAGTGTGCCAATGGTGCTCCTTCATCTAAACATAGTTGATCAATATCCATTTCAGGATTTTGATTGGAGGGACCAGGTTCTGGTGCAGCTGGTGCTGTGGGTGGTTGCGGAGGCAGAATGGCCTCTTCCCACCGAGAGAGTTTCTCAGTGTCCTTAAATTGTTGGACTGGATGGCGATCACCGTAGATATTATCAGGATGGTTTGGAATACGCCTTTCGTGCTGAGAGCAGCGAGGAGCTTGTGGAGGAGCTACTGGGCGAGGAGCCGGAGGAGGACTAGGAGTCCTTGGAGGTGGAGGAGGACTTTCAGCTCTAGGGGGTGCCTGATGCGGCACATGTTGCTGCCTATTAATAGGAGGGAAGTCTTCATCTCCCTGCATAGTGAGGTCAGACATGATCCCAGAGGGATCAAGAGGAGGAGTGTCCTGCTAGACGCAAGTATTGCGACGCTTGCTGGCAGTCACACAATGAGGAAACATTGCTTCATCGAAAATCGCATGAGCAGATGTGAAGATGACATTGAGAGGATAGCACATAAAAATAAAATTGCGCTCATTGCCTGGAGCAATGCCAATGTATGTCATTAGCTCAGATTTGGGGGCTAGCTTATCCCTTCGCACATCAGGTGATAGATATACGTAAGTGCCACATCCAAATACTCTGAGATGTGAAATATCCGGTGTTTCACCGTGCAGCAACTCATATGGAGTGCGCCAATTTATTCTCCGAAGTGGAGTGCGGTTGTAAATGTGAATTGCATGTAGTACAGCAAATTCCCACCAGCTTGGAGGTAAGCAAGCCTCATGGCGCATTGCCTCAGCTTTATCCATCATGGTGCGCATGAACCGTTCGGCGCGACCATTCTGTTGAGGAGTATGTGGGGCAGATTGCAGGATTTTGATGCCGTGCTGCTTTAAAAGCGCATCAAAAGCATCTGATTTGTATTCTCCCCCTGCATCTGACATCCATGATATGACTTTGGAAGAATGCTGAGTCGAGACCATTGAGAGGAAGTCACATGTGGCAGTGATGGCGCCACCCTTAAGGCGCATGCATGATGCCCATACATGGCCAGTGAAATCGTCTACAAAGATGATCACATATTTGTACTTCCGATATGAGTCAATCGGGAAGGATTTGAGATCCGAATGGATTAACTCAAAAGGTTTGGTGGCGCGAGCTGGGTTATGTAAGAATGCCTTATTGGGCATCTTCCCAAGAGCGCAGCCAGGACACAAAGGGTCCTTCGTAGGTATGGTAATATTCGGAAAATTCTGAGTGTTCTTCTTTGCATGCGAGAGAACATCGCGAGAGGGATGGGCGAGATGGCGATGGAGAGTCTGGTAGTCAATTGTATAGACTGTGGCCAGATGGGCATGAGTGGTCTCAAATGGAAGAGACATGATCGAATAGATTGAATCGCCAAAGAATCTAGGATGGAAAGATAAATATTCTGATCCTGATTTTCGATAGAAAGTGATGTGCTGCATATCACCACGCACAGTCATATTGTCTTGGAGGAATTTGCCCATAGATAATAATCGACAGTTTATGTCGGGCACGTAATGAACTGGATATAGGCGCACAGTATAAGGGTGGCCATTCTCAGGGCGTATTGTCAAAAAGACTGTACCCTTGCCTGTGATCTGGGTATGACCGTTGGCGGTGTTGAGAAATATTGGATGATCCAGTGGCCAATATTGGGCGAAATCATCCATGGACATAGTAAAATGGAGGGAAGCCCCTGAGTCTATCATCCATTCATGTTCTCGCTCTTTGCCTTTGCCTTTGCACTTAGTACAGCCCGAATAGGTGACAGAATGCATACATATGTTGTCATTTTGACTATTTATGTACAGAGGGGAGGCAGTAGCTACATCTATACTACTAGTACTCAATCCTGTAGAGGAGGAGAGACAGTGAGTGGATGTGCTCGAGTGAGAGTGAAAAGGGACTGACATTTCGTCAAGAAGCTCGTCCCCGAAGACGGCGTCGTCACCGTACAGCAGCGCGGTGTTGTCGAGCGGCACGCTCGCGATTCCGGCTGTGTCGGCGATTTCGGCATCTACGTCCAAACCGTAGACATCGACGATGTTGTCGATGTCCCAGGTTTCGGACGGAGGGGCCATCAGCGCGCGAGCACGCTTTGAGGGGGTCGGAGTGTTGTCGGAATCGTCGGAATCGGCTGGGAGGAGCCCCAGGAGGGGGGCGTCCTCGGCGACGGGCGAGATGTGTGCCGCAACGTGGTTGGTCGTGGGCGCAGACGTGAGTGGGGAGAGACGCCGCGGCGCCGAAGCGCGCTGCGTCGAGTGACGGGAGCCGAGAGGCTGGGCCTTCGAGGGTGCGCGCGACTTCGGCACTGCCCTCGATGCCCATGCGCTGCGCTAGGGTGAGCGCGCGCGTGGTGTTTGTGAAGGCCGGGGGGCCATATGACGTGGCGCCGATGCGGTGCGCGAGTGAGCGCGGGTCGTGCGCGGGCGTCGTGATGAGGTCGGGATGGAGGACGGGCGGCGTGTAAGGCAAGGGGGTGCTGATGTCGATGAAGGGAGTGGCGAAGGCGAGGGAGGCGAGGTTGCTGTGGTCGTGGTCGTGGTCGTGATCGGCCGTTGACGACCGGTCGCGGTTCTTCCCTCCACGAGTGCCACGAGGGCGCTTCTTAGCGGCGCCCTTTCCCTTGTCGGAGTCGGCACGCGGTTTGTCGGGGCGCTCGTTGCTGCCCTTTTGGGGCGCGTTCGAGTCGCCCGAGCTGCGTTGTTGGGCCTTGAAGGAGGGCGTGCCCGGGTTGCGCTTGACGGCGCTCAATTTCTGAGCGTTGGAGCTGCCACCAGCGTCACCTGATTTGGTGCGGTTGTTCCCGCGACGCGCACCATGCTGGTCCCAAGAGAGGACTGCCGTCTTGCGAATTGAGTCGATAGTTGTAGTAGCGAGTGAGTCTGAGGTGGCAATATTTTGAGCTACGACCTCCATTTGTGGAGGGAGCTTTGCAAGTAAAATCATCACTTGGACTTTTGTAGGAAACTTGAAATCAGCTTTGTCGAGACGTGAAAAAAGCATTGCGAGACGATCGAGGGACTTTCCGGGGTGAGAGTCGCCCGGAATTTTCAAGTCGAGGATGGCGCAGAAGTCCACATATGCGGTGGCTATGCCGGTTTTTGCGTAGTCCGTCTTGAGCGCGTCCCAGAGTTTGAGAAAGGTGTCGTGCTTGCTGACTTTGGTACGAATAGGAGGTAGGAGTCTGAGGAGTACTGATCCCATGGCTTTTGCATTTTTGAGGTCATAGGAGTCGACGTCGTCTTGGTTGGACTTGTCCGTGAGTAATGTAGGACGCGCGTCGAAAACGACATGGTCGCCCATGGCCATTATGTAAGCACTCATTGTTGGAGCCCAGTCCGTCCAATTTGTGCCGTCGAAGATGGGCACAGCAGCGAAGAGGGTGTTTGACATGGTTGATGATGATCTAGAGAGTGGGAAAGGGTCAGAAAATTGTTTGATGGTAATCAGAACAATAAATCGGACGCTGAGCAGCTCGTAAATAGAGCGCTGCTCTCATCGATCAGATCATCAGTCATGGCGCTGACTAAGCGCGTGACTTTTTGTCCGTCATCAGGCAAGTCGCTTGCTCACTGCTGCAGCCGATGAAGGCGCTGCTAGTGATGCTGCGGGGCTCATAACCTGTTGAGCAGAGACAGTGCTCAACCCGAAGGGAGCAATGTAGGAGGCTAAGCGACTACTTACATAGACGATGGTAAGAGGGAAAAATCTCTTATATTATGGAGGCGCATAGGGCACCCTTATATACATACAGAGATGAGAGATTATGTAAGTATATCCTGTATAAGGATAATATCTCTCATGTATCTACGTATTAGATAAGATATGATATAGGAGCTGATTAGCTGCTTAATAGCGCTATGTTCAACACTCCCCCTCGCTAAAAGCCAGGTAAGGCTTATAAGCGGAAAAAATCGCGCTAAGAAGCAGCAGAGGAAAGATGGATCAAATCAATAAAAGGTAAGACCTAGTTGAGCCCTGAACTTGTTGAACTTTATGTGCCCGAGGTTTTTAGTAAACATGTCAGCAGGGTTATCGTTTCCTTCGATAAAGAAGAGTTGCACTTTGCCATCGGCAGTGACTTCACGTATATAGTGATATCAGATGTCAATGTGCTTACTTCTACTCTCAGTGACTGGGTTTGATGCCATGAAGATGGAGCCCTGGTTGTCACCGCAGATGGGTACTGCTGAGAGTTTATACCCTAGTTCAGATAGTAGAGTATGGATCCAGATTGCCTGGCAGCTACAATCAGAGAGCGCCATGTATTCAGCTTCAGTGCTGGATAATGCAACAGATTTCTGGGCATGAGAGGCCCAAGAGAAAATTCCACCCACTAACTTGAAGAAGTAGCCGGTTTGAGAACGGCGCGTGGTGGGATCTGATGCCCAATCAGAATCGGTGCAGGCAAGGATGCCTTGTCCAGAGAAACCATCATAATCAAGAGAGTAATTTCTTGTCCCAATGAGATAGCGGCAGATATATAGTGCTTTGTCAAGATGTTCCTCAGATGGGTTAGCCGATTGTCTTGCCAGTGCTATGACAGCGTAGGCAATATCGGGGCGTGTGCCTAGCATCAGATATAACAATGATCCGATCACTGTTTGAAATCTGGATCTCAGGGCTGTACTAGCGGTACCTTCATTTGGTGTTGGGTAATAACCCGCCGGCAGTGGAGTGGGTGCGACCTTGGCATTTGTCATACCGCATCGCTCAATGACCTTGTCAAGATAGGCGCATTGATCTAAAGAGATTTTGCGACCTGAGCGGCAGATGCACATGCAGAGAAACTCAGTTGTCTCCCCCAGATCTCTGCATTTCCACTTCTGCATGAAGCGTGCCTTGATCTGATCTACTGCAGGCTTGTTAGGGCCGCAGAAAAGTGCATCATCTACATAAATGATGGCTACAACTGTACAGGAGCCTTTCTTTTTGTAGAGAAAAATACCAGCATCAGACTTCAGGCGCTCAAAGCCGAGCTCTTTCATAGACTCGTTGAGGGTTTGCCACCAGGCTAAACCTGCCTGTTTAAGTCCATAAAGGGCACGAAGTAATCGGA
>JBBPSC010000539.1:0-16700 GCA_038093395.1 Baorangia bicolor
CGACGGATGTCCCTATTGATGTTGACTCGCGTCGCGTGATCGGTGCTTGTGCCCCGTATCGGGTGTTGCCACGGATGTGGCCCGCTGTGCGTTATATAGTGTTGCCGCGGAGCGAGCTGAGGTGAACAGTTATATATGCCAATCATGCAACATCTAGTGTTTGGAAAAGATCCGAATATCTCCTGTTCCTTGCAATGAATACGAATAATCATACATATCAGGTACAATGTCGATTCCTTCAAAAAAAGTCTGTTGTAACTTATTTGGAGAATACAAACTGTATGGGCTAGACGAAAATAAACACAGCGGTCACCGACGGATATGAGGGAACTGAGGAAGACAAATCTCAGCAAAACTCTGCAGTTGGGTAGTGGCGAGATGATACAGGCAAGATAAATAACAAAATGAGAAACACTCACACAAACTCCTACAATAAACAAATCGTGAGTAATCATGTTTACCATGCGGAAGACACGTAAGGCGACTCGTACGCACCAGAAAGTAGAACCGCTAGGCGCCAATATGTATATAGAGGATCCGTTGATCAAAGGGTATCTCGCTTGCACGAAAGCTCCTCATCGTCTTGTGCAACGCTAGAGCTGCTCGAGTATGATCCAGACGGCCGGACTCGTCCACAATATTTGCATAGAACCTGGATGTTATCTCGTTTGTGTGCGCATCATCCACAGCCCACATTGTCCCAATCACGGAACGGAAGCCGGCGAACTGCATAGCTGCAGCAAGATGGATGACCTCGTCCGGACTCTCCTCATCTCCAACGGTTGTATGACAAGCAGACAGATACGCAAACTCGGCGTTATGCAAGTCGTATCGCATGATGTTTTCGACCTTCAACAGTCCGTCACCTAAAGCAAACCCGGACTCGAAGGGATGCTTCCGATCGGGGATGCCATGACAGGCAAGGTGAACAAAGTTGTTCTTGTTCAATTCTTCGCCAACCTTGGCAATCTTTGCGTCCTGGTCCTGAACGCGGGTAACCGTCGCGATAGACCCGATACACTGTGTTATACTGGACAGCTCAGTGTTCACTGAAACGAGTTCATTCTGTCCTGGAGCCTGTGCCTGCCCTACGACCAAAAAACGATGCCATTCAATGGATTGGTCCAGTTGCCCTTTCTGTCGAGCGCGAATGAGGGCTGCCAAGGTCGGTGTATAGGAAGAAATATAAAGATCGGAGAGATTCTGTTGGCTCTTCCTGTACGAGCCAGCGGCATGCAATGGAAGAAGAGAGAACTCGGCGGTCGGGCACCACCAGATGCGCGATCGACGGGGACAGCACACCTCAAGGATTTTCACGATTGGGAAAACGACCACGTCCCAGAGTTCTCGTAGAAGTACCACGAGGTCCCTCGTCACATCCCTGAATTTGGCGCGCGACGTCAGAGAACGAAGCTCCAACGATAGTTCAGAGACCCGGGCTTGCGTGATGTTGAGAGCAACGTGGACGGGATCTTGATCGAATAGAAGTACCAGTGCATCGCAGGTGTACTGGCTGGCATTTACGATGATGACCGGTCCACAGGCAGCTGCCACCTGGAGATCTGAGAAGAGCGGGGGCTGGAGGAAACGAGACAGGCCAGGCAAATCGCGAATATCAGCTACGATATCCTGCAATTGGACGTTGAGATGGCATGCCCGATCGTGCTGGGCCTCAGCGTTGGGAGGGGCATCAAGCACACTGCGAAGCGAGGAGACCAATTGCATGAACTTATCTGCCAATTTCTCCCCTGAGTCACCAGATGCTATAACTTCGTCAAGGGGAGAGCGAAGGCGGATTAACTGGCTCCAGAAGACACCGCGACCTTGTTCAAGAAGCTCAACCGCATTAGCGGGATTGCCTTGGCGAAGACAAGCGGAAAACGCATCGACTGGTAGAGATGCCGTGAGTTGTTTGAGAAGTGCGAGATGCTGAGGCAGAGACGGTAGAGTAGCTAGATGGTGAACGGTGAGGCGCAAAAATGTTTGGTAAGCCAAAACTGTCGTGCTGTGTTGGCACTCTTCAGCTGCCTGGATCCACTGTTTGGCACATTTGAGATCGGCGGAAGACACTGTCTGAGAAACGTCGGAGAGTGTGGAATATACATTGAATGCTTCCTGGAGGTCACTGATGTCATGTATAGCAGAGTTCTTGAATCGATCACGGAGGCAACTCGCGATGTTGCCCAGTGAATGGGATCGTTCAGGATGCCCCTGGGGGCGAAGTCCCAATGCACTGCGTTCGAGGGCAAGCGCCTCGTCAAGGTCAGACAGCGTTCCGAGCTGCCTGAAACGGACATGGAGGGAACTCGCGAGGTTGCCCAGTGAAAGGGCTCGATGAGGATGCCCCTGTGGGCGAAGTTCCAATGCATTGCGTTGCAGGGCAAGCGCCTCGTCGAGGTCAGACATCGTTCCGAGCTGCACAAAACGGGAATGGAGGGAACTCGCGATGTTGCCCAGTGATTGGGATCGATCAGGATGCCCCTGCGGGCGAAGTTCCAATGCACTGCGTTCGAGGGCAAGTGCCTCGTCGAGGTCAGACAGCGTTCCGAGCTGCCTGAAACGGGTACCGAGGCAAGCCGCGATACTGCCCAGCGAAAGGGCTCGATCAGGACGCCCCTGGGGGAGAAGTTCCAATGCACTGCGTTGCAGGGCAAGCGCCTCATCGAGGTCAGACAGCGTTCCCAGCTGCGTGAAACGGGAATAGAGGGAATCAGCGATGTATACGAGTGAAATGGCTCGATGAGGATGCCCCTGGGGGCGAAGTTCCAATGCACTGCGTTGCAGGGCAAGCGCCTCGTCGAGGTCAGACAGCATTCCGAGCTGCGTGAAACGGGAATGGAGGTAAAGCGCGATGTTGCCCAATGAAAGGGCTCGATGAGGATGCCCATGGGGGCGAAGTTCCAATGCACTGCGTTGCAGGGCAAGCGCCTCATCGAGGTCAGACAGTATTCCGAGCTGCATGAAACGGCAATGGAGGTAAGTCGCGATGTTACCCAGTGAAAGGGCTCGATGAGGATGCCCCTGGGGGCGAAGTTCCAATGCACTGCGTTCGAGGGCAAGCGCCTCGTCAAGGTCAGACAACGCTCCGAGCTGGGTGAAACAATCATGGAGGTATAACGCGATGTTGCCCAGTGAAAGGGCTCGATGAGGATGCCCCTGGGGGCGAAGTTCCAATGCACTGCGTTGCAGGACAAGCGCGTCGTCGAGGTCAGAGAGCGACCCGAACTGGGTAAAACGGCAATGGAGGTAAGTCGCGATGTTGCCCAGTGAAATAGCTCGGTCAGGATGCCCCTGGGGGCGAAGTTCCAATGCACTGTGTTGGAGGGCAAGCGCGTTGTCGAGGTCAGACAGCGTTCCGAGCTGCGTGAAACGGGAATAGAGGCAATGAGCGACATTGTCTAGTAAAAAGGCTCGATCAGGATGCCCTTCGGGGCGAAGCAACAACATTTCTTCGCCGAGAGTGAGTGCTTCGTCAAGGTCAGTCATCCCTCCTCTTTGGCTGAACCGGTCGTAAAGTAAATCAGCAAGATTTTCCAGCGAATCGGCTCGACTGGGATGGCCTTGGGGGTAGAGTTGTAATTTATTGCGGCATACGGTGATTTTCTCGTCGAGTTCAGACATTGGGGCAGAGTGAAGGACGTGGATCAATCAAACTCTGTTCAAATGTTAGGTCACTCCAGCTAGCCAGTCTTCTGAATCGCAGGCATACCTCTTTTTTCGTTGCGGACAGTGGTCATCAAGGGTGAGAGAGTGTACGAGCAGTGCATGCGAATACAGTACACTTTCTCATAACGTATATGGTAGTAGTGTATAAATCTCATAGTGTATAGACTTCGAGTGGCTCCCGTCATGGGATGCAGGAGAATATACAATATACAGTCAGTTTTATAATGTATAGGCTGGACGGGTGAAATATACACTATGAGATTGCACTTTTGCAGGGCTGAGGCTTGGTCGGATCCGTACCGTACAAGTGGCCGGCGCTGCCGTCAGGGACCTTGCTTGCTGAAGAACCCGTAATATGTGATTACATGTGCGTACAGATTACGGTTGTTTGTACAAAATGTTACGCTCACTCGTTCGTCGTCTCCCGTTGGCGATCCATATAACGATTCTTTCAATCATCATCATCGCCCGTTTCATCCGTAGCCTTTTCTTTACCTTTCGCTGATTTCACTACTTCAAGTTCATCGGCATGCTCGGCATCTTGAGCTCGTTTCATTCGCTTGCTTGGCCCGGCCTCAGGATGTTCATTAACTTTAGCACGTTTCCGTGCACGGGTCTGTGTGGGTTTAGAGGTCGATTGTGTGGGTTCAGATGGTGGGAGAAGTTTGTGAGTTTGCATGGGACCCTCACGGACTGACGGCTTTGAGACAGAAGACGATACGTGCTTTTTCAGTATCAAGATCTGTTCGATTTGTGCTTTGAAGGAGTCCTGACCTACATCAGTCTTTTTGATATAGGTGTGATGAATGGTGAAGGATATTTTGATGATAGCATTTGCAATGGCTTGTTCGACGTCAACGGGTTCAATGAATTGGCCGTTGAGGTACACCCGTAGCAGCTCAGCTTGGTGGGTCGCTTTGATTTCGTCGAGATCAGATTGAAACCTATTCGGTACATTCCATTCTTTTGTGTCGTCATCCATTTCGTCAACTTCGTCCTCATCATCATCGCTCTCTGTTGTATTTTTTTTTAGATCTGATGCTGTTTGGACGAGTGTTTCTTACCTGTTCGCACTGTGCCAGTGGGGTGAGGTGAATCACGAACAATGCTCTCCTTTTGGTATGTTAGTGTGTGTTCGCTATGTAACGAATGGTGAAGCTTACTCTTTTATGGAAGATGTTTCTTGTAAAGTGGATCATATTTGATCCCCCCTCCGAGATCAACATATCTCTTTTGTTTCGGGTGACAGCTGCCTTGTCTTGTAGAAGGGAAAGAAGCAAGTAAGTGTTGTCGAAGTCGGTTTTAAGTGCAGATAGAATGGGGCGAGTGAGAATGAGCTGAAATTTTGCTTTTGAGAGGGTACCGTAATCGGAACTAATGAAGTTTCCACATCCGCCGACTTTGAGCTTGTGTTCTGCAACCCTGCCAATAACGATGCCGACAAAGGGGTCCTCTTCTGTTTTGTCATAAACAGTATGTCCTATTTTTGAGGGGCGCCATTCAAGTTCGTTTAACAAGTTTTTTTGTGCAGTATAGTTACGAAGACGAGACACATTTTGCTGATGCGCTGAGCAGTCAAACATGGAGGTCATTGCAAGACGTCGTATATAGGGGTAAGGATGTGCACGACAACATTATATAATTGGTGGTGCCTCCAAAATCTAAACTTTTCTCTGCTTCAGCAACATGCTCACTGAAGAGGATCTATCTGCTGTATTTTCTCAATTAACAAAACAAGAGATTAAAAGTGCATTAAGATCAATTCCTCTATCAAGGGAGGAAGGACGTACTCGGCAAACGTTATTTGACACAGTGCGCCATCATGAACCATGTCACCAGTGTCTTGAAACAGCGGTAGGGCAGAAAAAAAGGAGAATAGATGAAGATCACCGTTCAGCTGCGAAGCGGGTCCGACTTGATCAGCAAGACATTAACGTTGGATGTGAGGAAGATTTCATGAAAGATGTAGGGGATGATATACGGTCAAATTGTGTGAAGGAATTCATTGATCGTTCATGTGAGTGGAAAATGTATGATATATCTTATGAGTGACACTGAACACAAACAGGCAACGATGCTGTATCTTTGACATCGTGTGTCGTGTGTGGAGGGGAATTTTTCAGACACAAAATGGCTGATCTAAATTTGACCACTTTCCCGTACAAACACCTCTTGCGACCCAATACATCACATCCACATCAGCAACTCATGGACGGGATGATCGTTTACAGTCCAGGTCTGACATATGATGAAGACGCTGTCCATGGTGGTGTCTGTGCCACATGTCAATCATTGCTTGATGTGAAGCAAACTCTCCCTTATTCTCTTGCAAATGACCTTTGGATTGGAGATATTCCAGATGAACTTTCAATGTTAACGCTACCAGAACGTGTTCTCATTGCACGTTACTATCCTGCTGCATATGTTGTCAAGTTATATCTGAAGTGGAGGGGAGCGTACTATAGCGACACAACAACGCTCAATAGTGGATTACGTGGCAATGTTTCTTCATATCAGATGAACACCCATGACATTGTATCAATGGTGGAGGGAAATTTGCTTCCTCCCCATCCTGCTCTTTTATTGGCCATAATTGCAGTAACATTTATTGGACCAGGAAATCTCCATGATCGTCAGTTACCATCAATGTTGACTGTCAACAGAAACCATATTCGAAATGCACTCATTTTCCTTCAGTGGGAGAATCCTCTTTACTGAGATATCATCATCTCAGAGGAAAATCTCAATATGCTTCCATTGAATGGTATTCTGGATGAAATAATGAACGTAATGCAGCAATCCGATGACGTTGAAACACTTGAAAAAGAAAGCGCTGGATATGTTGTTGATGATGACTTGGATAGTGGTGCAGGTGATGATAATGGTATGGTGGACATGTTTGTTTTGTGAACTCTACCTTAATTCTTCCATGTTAATTGCGACAGATGACCATCCGGCAACAATTCCTATTCAAGCATACAGAGTTCTTGATCCAGGAGTATCAGACGTTGATGATCAACAAATTCTTGTGCAGGCACTCGTGAATGCCACTTTCACCTCTGATGAATCTTATGCGGTACAGAGGGGGAGTTCATTTGTACAAGAATATGCATGAAGAAATAATGAGGGTCAACTCTTGATCAGAGACCCTGAAGATCTGAACCACTTACTCGGTGCCTTTCCATGGCTCTTTCCATACGCAATGGGAGGTTTTGAAGTTGACTGTCTGATATCTCTTTCATACGAATTGCAAGGGAAATGGGCGATGCGTTACGCAGATCGTTGTTTTCATCTGGATTTGCAATTCATGTTTCAAGTCTTTGGCGTTATTCAAAAGAGACAGGTCTGTCGATCAGCTGTCCTTCAAATACGGAAAAAGGACTTTGTTCAGCATCAGGAGGCACTTATGCATATCACACCTGGAGATCTTAAGCAGGCAGGAGTAGAAGAAGACAAGCATCAGCAAATATCCAATCCGGTTGTTCATTCATTGAGGAAACACTTAACAGCTGTCCATGCAAAGGTTGTCGGAACAGATGAATCACATACCAAAATTTGATCACTTGTTTGGGGTATGGTGATCAAAAAGAACCCACCATCTTTATGGATAACCATCAATCTGAACGACATTAATGATCCTGTAGCTCAAGTATTCACAGGCGCAGACATCGGTCTGGACGACTTCTCATGTACATCTGGCCCAGACAGTCACCATCGCTCAGTTTGTATTGCCCAGGATCCATATGCTGCTGCAAAATTTTTTCACTTCATGATTCGACTCATTCTAGAGACGCTATTTGGGATTGTTTGCACAGAAGGAAGGGTACAAAGAAAAACTGGAATATTTGGAGAAGTTGAAGCATATATTGGTATGGTCGAGGCCCAAGGATGTGGAACACTTCACCTACACATGTTATTGTGGATGAAGGGTGCTCCAACTGTGGAACGAATGAAAGAACTACTCTCTCAAGAGGATTTTCGGGAACGGGTTGCGAATTTCATTTCCATCAACATAAGAGGAGATGAAGAAAGTGTTGCAAATGGATCATTGGACAACTCAGCCAATATGAAAGCAGTATCATATTCTCGACCTGTAGACCCAAGATCTCCAACATATATGAAGGATTGGGAGCAATTACAACACCAGTTAATTTGTTCAGTCCAAATGCACAGATGTGGACCAGGATGCACTGTTGTCTTTAAAGGTAAGTAAACTAGTCACTAGAAACAATAAGTGTAGCTGATAAATTGAAGGATGTTTGCAATAGTGGGACTCAAAGTTTCCCGAGTTGCCGAGCTGAGCAGCTGAGTGAGTGCAAATTGCATGGAGCAGGCGGCACGATTGAAGCGGAGTTTGAAACACATGCCTCCTGTCTGGCCACGCCCAAGACACTCTGCATGCCTGCAAGCCCAGAGGACGAGACGCTCTATGGACCCCAACATCCCCAGCCAACCATCTGGAAAAGGCAAGGGGAGAGCTACTCCAGCGCCCCATCCAAGTGCATGAGGTGGTAGAGCCCAATGGAGAGGTCAAGCACGTCATCAAGCAGATGTAGTGCCGACTCCGACTGTTGAGCAGAGACAATGCTCGATCCGAAGGGAGCAATGTTTGAGGCAGAGCGACTACTTATATAGACGATGGTCAGAGGGAAAAACTCTTATATTATGGAGGCGCATAGGGCAGCCTTATATACATATAGAGATGGGAGATTATGTAATTGTATCTTGTATAAGGATAAGATCTCCCATGTATCTACATACTAGATAAGATATGATATAGGAGTTGATTAGCTGCTTAATAGCGCTATATTCAACACTCCCCCTCGCTAAAAGCCAGGTGAGGCTTATGAGCGGAAAATCATGCTAAGAAGCAGTGGAGGTAAGATAGATCAGACTAATAGAAAGTAAGTCCTAGTTGAGCCCTGAACTTATTGAACTTTATATGGCTGAGGTTTTTAGTAAACATATCGGCAGGGTTATCGTTTCCTTCAATAAAGAAGAGTTGCACTTTGCCATCGGCAGTGACTTCGCGTATGTAATGATATCGGATGTCAATGTGCTTACTCCTACTCTCAGTGACTGGGTTTGATGCCATGAAGATGGAACCCTGGTTGTCACCGCAGATAGGGACTGCTGAGAGTTTATACCCTAGTTGTTACGTTTTTCCCTCTTTATTGTTCTATTTACCTTGTCACGTCTCGACTCGTCACTCGCACGTGGTGTGGTAGGTCGGCTTCCATCACTTCTGCTTCACTAATCCTCGCCGACCCCTCTGATGTTATCATCACCTACTTGTTCCCTTAGTTCCTTACATGGACTTATCTTCCTCCACAGTCGCCTCTCTCATGACAACGAGTGTTCCATCCGCTTCCATCCGTTTCCATTACTTTAGTCAGCCTGGTCCGTGTGCGTGTTCCCTTTTATTTAAACCTCTACTGCATCGCTTGTATTTCTCTATTCTTGATCTACGCTTAACAAGCATACTTTCTTGAATCACCCTGGAAGTCAAGCTTCCACTCCTAAGTCCTTGTCCTTGTCTCTAAGCGTGACTCTTGGTTGATGCTCTTCCCCTCGTCCAAGACCTAGTAACCCTAGGCATCTTCGTATAAAGTCCCAGCGCCCCTGGGCATCCTCGTCAGCCTCTTTGAGGCTCCCTTGTCCTCATGTTTCGTTATCCTCACAGCTCCCCAGACGTCGGTCTCCTTGTGAGTATCGCCTGTGGAGTATCCCTGTTGAACGAAACTCCTTTGGTATGCTTCGCGTAACACCTCCGAGGGATCAGGAATCCTAGGTGCTCTGCGCTGATAACCTGTCTGACAGATGTCTGCTATAAACCGTTCGAGGGTGACCGATGGCCAGTTAGCAAGGGTTCGGTGAAAGTCGATTGGCACTGCTCCAATTACTTCGTGAGCTAGTGGCTGACGCTTGAACTTGAAAGACGCACTTGTGAAGGTAGCGTCGAGGGTAGTGCAAGGATGAGTAAAGGGTAGTCTAGTTCTAATGAAACAACTCTCCAAGCTATAAGCTCAAAGGTTGCACTAAGAAAGGCTAAGACTGAAGAGTGAAAAGATGGAGGAGATGGAGTACTACAACTGGGACCTTGGAGAGGAAAAGACCAGAAGAACTAGACTGGAGTTCTCTGGCGTTGCATTGAGACTTTATATACTACAGGATTGTGTACACCTGTGTACGTCTAATCTATGATTGTCCATGCTTTGTCCACATGTATGGGAATAGAATGGAAGCATAGAAGCATAGCATGAGGCCAACACGCGGTGTGGCAGAATGGAAGAGAAGAGAAGCATACCATGCGTGATGTGCATGTTAATAAAATGGAAGGGAAGCATGATGTAATAATAGCCAGCACGGAGATGAAGTGAAAAGGTGAACTCCATGACAGGGTAAGGGGATCTTAGATCCGTGTGAAGAGTTGAGTGTCCATGCTGACTAAGCAGCAATTGCACGAAATGACTAAGTCCATGAAAATGTAAGTAGAGCATTCACGATAAGATAGATGATTAGATCCTAGGGATCACATGACGCGATAAGATAAGATAAGATCAGAAAAAGTGACATGTGAAGGGTGAAAAATGTAGACCTGTAACACTGGGAAGAGGATAAAAGCACTGAAGGAAAGGGCAAGGGAAGGGATTCCGTTGCCGCCATTAAGGGAATGGGCTTTGAAGAAGCCAGGGCTTTCTTCCGTGATGTGGAGGAAGCTGAAAACAAGAAGAAATCAAAAAAATAAGGCACTCTTCTCACGAGTCAGGGTGTGGGAAGGGACAATTTACTGACGCTTACATAAAGAATCATTATGGATGTTTACAGGTAGATGAGACGTCGGCTGTGCTGATTAGTCAAGGACCTACTGAGATAGCATATATTTCACCTTACATTTCACCTCATGTCTCTCCCATAGTTTCACCGCTGCACCAATCATCATCTTTGCTGACAGAGGGGTCTCACGAAAGTGAGCTCACCAGGGGCATTACACCTGGGCTTAATTCCTCTAAACAAAATAAACAAAAAAATGAAGGTACGCACTCTAATTATGAAATCCCTGACAAAGTTTTTGTTCGCAGCTACAAGCCAGCAAATGAAATTCTCATGAATGTTCGGATAGCTCCCTTATCAAGAAGGGACAACCTTACGAAAGTAGAAGCCCTGCTAGACAGTGGTGCTAATGCCATATTTGTGGATAAGGCTTGGGCTGAAAAGGTCAAATTGCCCTTGATCAAACTCTGCAATTCAATTCCTGTATTTAATGTTGACGGCACAAAGAATTCTGCCAGTCACATCACACATGCAGCAGACCTCATGATAGAGTTTCAGGGTCACTGTGAAAGGGTTCTTGCAGAAGTCACGGACCTTGGGAAGAACACGCTTATCCTCAGATATAGCTGGTTGAAATGCCACAACCCGGAGATAGATTGGACTAAAGGAACAGTCACAATGACACATTGCCTGCGGCACTGTCACATGCTTTAGGAAAAGCCTGTCTCCGTCCGCTTAGCCGAAAAAGCGGAAATAGCCATTCAATACCAGGTTCATGCTACAATCAAAGTGCTAGAAGCTAAGGTTGCCAAACCCCCTAAAGAAAAGACTCTGGAGGAACTTGTTCCAAAAGAGTATCATGAATTTCTTAATGTATTTTCCAAAATGGAATCCAAGCGCATGCCGCTTCGGAAACCATGGGATCATGCGATCGAAATGAAAGAAACATTTAAACCATGCAAGGGACATCTCATTCCCCTTTCGGTTCAGGAGCAAGAAGAAGTCTCCACGTTCATCGATGATCAAATGAAGAAGGTTTACATAAGACCTTCTAAATCCCCACAAACATCACCCGTGTTCTTCGTGCTGAAGAAAGATGGCAAGAAAAGAATGGTACAGGATTACTGTTATCTTAACGAACATACGGTCAAAAATAATTATCCCCTCCCCTTAATCTCCCAACTTGTTGACAAGCTAAAAGGAGTTAAATTACTTATGAAGATGGATCTAAGATGGGGCTACAATAATGTCCAGATCAAAGAAGGCGATGAATGGAAAGCCACCTTCGTTTGTTACCGCGGAGCATATGAACCCCTCGTGATGTACTTCGGATTATGCAATTCTCCATCCACCTTCCAAGCGATGATGAATGAAATCTTCGCTGATATGGAAGACGTCGTCGTTGTCTATATTGATGACATATTAATATTCACAAAAACAGACAACCAAGAAGAACACGATAGAATCGTAAAAGAAGTTCTCAAGCGTTTACAAGAAAATGACCTTTATGTAAAACCAGAAAAATGCTTCTTCAAAGTCAACGAGGTAGACTTCCTTGGCATGATTGTCAGCAAGGACAGCATCAAAATGGATTAGTCAAAGGTGGAGGCTATTTTGAAATGGCCTACACCCACGAGTGTCAAAGGGGTTAGAAGCTTCCTAGGGTTGGCGAACTTCTACAGGAGATTCATAAAAGATTACGTGCAAGTTGCACGTCCAATGAATGATCTTCTAAAGAAGGATCTAGTCTTCGAATGGAAAGAAGAACAACAGTGTGCATTTGACATGCTTAAAAAAGCTTTCACTACAGCTCCCATCTTGGCATTCCCAGACAATGACTGTCAGTTCTGGTTAGAGACCGACACATCGGACTATGCCACAGGGGCAGTCCTATCTATTCTAAAAGAAGACAAATGGCACCCAGTTGCTTATCACTCTCACAGCATGTCACCCACAGAGCGGAATTACCCCATCTGTGATAAGGAAATGTTATCTATTATCCAATCTCTAGAGATCTGGAGACACTATCTAGAAGGAGCTAAACTCCAATTTGGAATTTGGAATGATCACGCAAACCTCCAGTATTTTATGAAATCTCAGGATTTGAACTGCTGACAAGTGAGATGGGTGCAGTACCTCTCCCGGTTCGATTATGTATTCGTTTACAAGCCTGGTGCTACAAACACTAAAGCCGATGCTCTCTCTCAAAGAGAAGATCACACGCAGGGCGTAGAAGATGATAACAAGGGTATTGTTATGATTCCGCCGGAACGTATCCGAGCTTCACAAGAAGCAGTTATGATTCGTGATGAAGGTGAACAATTTACAAAACTCATAAAAACGGCCACAGCTCTCCTCAAAGAAGGTCATGTAAAAGAACTCATGACAAAGTTTGGAGCACGCCAAGAAGATGGCTTCATTAAAAAAGAAGAGCATATTTATGTTCCAGATTATCAAGCGCTTTGGTTAAAAATAGTAAAAGCATGCCATGACACCCCTGTCGCTGGTCACCCAGGCTATGAGAAAACCATCGAGCTCCTAAGTCGGAGTTACTGGTGGAACTCAATGTCCTCTTATGTAAAAGAATATGTCTCACGTTGCAATTGATGCGCACGTATGAAGGGCACAAACCAAGCCCCTTCAGGTCTCCTTCAGCCTCTCACGGTTCCAGATAAGTGTTATGCGAAGCATACCAAGGGGGACTCGTTCAACAGGGATACTCCACAGGCGATACTCACAAAGAGACCGACGTCTGGGGAGCTGCGAGGATAACGAGGTGCTAAGGCAAGGAAGTCTCTCAGAGACTGATAGGGATGCCCAGGGGCGCTGGGTCTTTATACAAGGGTGCCTAGAGTTACTAGGTCTTGGACGAGGAGAGGAGCGTCGACAAAGAGTCATGCTTGGAGATGAGGACAAGGACTTAGGAGTGGAAGCTGGACTTCCGGGAGGTTCAAGAAAGTAGGCTTGTTAAGTGTAGATCAAGAATGGAGAAGTACAGGAGGAGCGGTGTAGGTATATAAGTATACTGAGAGAGTGCACGGACCAAGCTCCTCATAAGGAAACGAAAGAGAGAGAATCTGATGGAAGGTTTAAGGGACACGGACCATTGTGAGAGAAATGGTAAGGAGATAGGCGAGTCCAAAGAGTAGTGTTCAAGATAAGAGAGATACAAGAGTAAGGTTGGAAGGGTCAGCGTGGATGATGAGAAGAGCGGAAGAAATAGAAGCTGACCGACCACGCCAAGTACGAGTAAGGGAACGATGTACAATGAGAAAGAGATGAGGCGAAGAAAGAAAGAAAACTGTAACAGCCTGCTGCTGAGAAGGGGAGAGGAGGTCGAAGGGGCAATCGTCAGCCACATGCCCAGCTTGTTTACATACTGCACAGTTACGATGGGGGCAGTATCGATCAGAATGGCCCCAGTTGAGACAGGCATCGCATTGGATGGTGAGGCAAGAGCGAGCGAGATGGCCTGGGGCCGGCTGGTGGCAGTGGGGACAAGAGAAGTATGGACAGTCTTGTTTGATATGACCTCGACCGAAACAGTGAAAGCACTCCGTAGTGGGGGACGCTCGAAAGATAGGGAGTCGATCAGATGGGGGAATGACTTGAGTGGGGGAGGATAGTACGCGTTTCCCATGGGGAGGATGAAAGACGGCGGGTTCCCTATAAGGAACTGGAATAATATCTTCATCTTCATCGGCTTCAACAGTATCAGCAGAGGAGGTGGGAGGAGGAGAGGAGAGTCGAGAGGCAAGCGAGGATTCAGGAGCTTCTTCCGGTGAGGGGGTTCTGAAGAGAGAAGGATGGTTTAACTGTTCAAGGTAAAAAGTACGTTGTTCGGGGGAAAGAGCAAGGAAAACAGGGCGGAAAATTGGGTAAATCATGGCTGGGGGAAGTGAAGTGATGAAGGCAGAAAAGCCATGAGCATAAAGGGCATTGAAGAGATGAGGAGAGAGGTCAAAGATTGAATAGTGCAAGGCAGGATTGACAGTCAAGGAGAGATTAAGAATACGCTTCGTATGGGAAATTCCATGAAGGGTGCGAATGAGGGCATGAGAAACGGTGTCTTCGCCATATACAGGGTTGTTTTCAATGGCGAGGAGAAGGTGGGGAGCGTCTATGATGGCAGCGAATAGCATGTGTCGCGCGAATTTGGGCAATAGAGAGGGATAGACAGAACGAGTGTGTAAGGGAACTGATGAAGTAGGCGACCCGGAGGGCGAGGAAGAGGGAGTTGCAGACAAGGGGGAAGGCATATTGGGCGAGGATGAAGTCAAAGATCATAAACTAACCGTTTACACCAGGGTGCGAATGAGGTGAATGAGGAGGACAACAAAGAAGACAGCGGAGATGATAAGAAGAGTAGGGCTAGAATAAGAGGAGCGAGCACAATGGATGGAAAGTCCAATGACCAGGAAAAAGAAGATAAGGACGAAGGGGAGGATTTCTAACATTGGGTTGGAGGAGAAGTTGAGTGGATATAAGCGAGGAGGGCCGAGGTAAAACATCTGGGGATTTTTCTTTTTATAGTCGGTGTCTCTTCTTATAAGCGGCAAGGAGGGCGGCGGAATGGCGGAGATTGGAAGCTGGTTCCCAAGTATTTTCGGATGATGGGTAACCTTTCCATGCGGTCAGGAACAAACAGCGGTTGGTGGGGCCCTTGTGGGAGATGATGGCCTCGACCTCGTATTCTTCTTCATTATCTATAACGTCAGGAGGGGGAGAAGAGAAGGCAGGACCATGCATTTCAGTGGAGCGATAAGGGGAGAGTAACAAAGCATGGAAAACATCATGGATTTTCCATGTGGGGGGAAGGCGGAGTCGGTAAGTGAGAGGAGATAGTACCTGCATGATCTCGAAGGGGCCGTGTCGCTTGGGTGCAAGTTTCCTAGATGGGTAATGAAGGCGGAGATGAGAGGCTTCTAACCACACCTTGTTACCCACTTTCCATGGGGAGAAGCGACGGGCAGATCTCGAGGTCATCGCCTTACGAGCAGAGTCATGCGCTGCAAGGGCTTCCTTGCGAGCTTCATCGAGGGAGGAAAGGCGATTTTCTAGAGCGGGGAGAAAGGTCTTTCCTAGAGGGGGATAAGAACGAGGTTCATATCCATAAAGAAGGGAGAACGGGGATTTCTTGGTGGCGCTATGGGGGGCGGAGTTGTGGTGGAATTCTGCGGCCGTAAGGGAGGAGGCCCAGGAAGAGGGGTTATTGGCGCAAAAGATCCGCAGATAGGTTTCTAATTCCTGATTGGTTCGCTCGGTTTGTCCATCCGTTTGGGGGTGATAGGCAGTAGAGAGGCGAACATCATACTTCAGGAGGCGGGCTAGTTCTCTGGCAAAGGCAGAGGCAAACTGTGGGCCTCGATCAGAGATGAGGGTTTCATGGAGGCCAAATCTTTTGAACACATGGTCGAAAAATATTTGAGCAACTCCTGCGGCATCAATGGTTTTAGAGCAAGGAGTGAGAATTACCCCCTTCGTAAGGCCATGGTCTACTATGACCAGAATAGAGTCGTGGGAGTGGGAGAGGGGGAGGTCGGTGATGAGGTCAACGGAGAGTTGTTTGAAGGGAAGGGAGTGTGAGGAGGGGATTGGAGAAAGAGGGGGAACTGTCGGATGGGTGTTCACCTTGTTTTGCTGGCAAACCGCACAGCCGTCGATAAAGTGTTTCACAAAGGAGGAGAGACCCGGCCACCAGAAGTCACGTTCAAGGATGGCCTTAGTGCGAAAGATACCCATGTGGCCAGAGAGTGGTGAGGAGTGGACGGAGTGGAGGAGGGTGGAGCGAGCTGTAGGAGGAACATACATGCGACCTTTGAAGTAAAGATGACCGTTATCGAAGGTCCAATCGTTCAAGGAAGCGCGGGTGAAGAGGGGGGAACCTTCGTCAAGGGCAGCGAGAGCCTTGAGTACAAAGGGGTCGGAGGTGGTAGATGATTTGATGTGGCGTGCGAGGGTAAGATCGAGGGCATTGATAACGACTGGGTCGGGGAGGATGGCGCAGTCTGCGTTGTCAGAGGAGGTATCAATGTCATCCTTTCGAGAGAGGGCATCAGCAGGGCCCATCTGGGAACCTGGGGTTACAGCCCAGACGATGTCGAAGTCTTGGAGGAAAAGAGCCCAGCGGGCCTGACGACGAGAGAGTTTGCGAGGGTCACGAATATAGGAGAGGTTCTTGTGGTCAGTAATGATAGTGACCGGGTGGGGGGTGCCTTGGAGGTAATGTTTCCATTCGTCGAGGGCGTAGATGACAGCGA